>LPNX010370596.1:296417-344224 GCA_001517045.1 Pseudotsuga menziesii | reverse complement strand
TCCCTTCCATGTCAAAATATTTCTCCAGCTCCTGAATCCAATCCATAAACAAGTCTGGATTCAAGTCACCCTTGAAATCAGGGACTTCAACCTTTACTCTTGTCCCTTGATTGGTTATTGCTTCAATCAATCTCTCCATCGGGTTAGCAGCTCTGGGCTACTCACGAGAGACCTCTAGTTCTTCCTCAGATTCTTCTGGGGGCAATCTGGATTCGATAGTTTCCAATCTTCGAAGCAGTTCTTCCTCGATGGGTCCTCTCCGCCTGACATTCCTTCTGCCTCTTCTACCCCAGTTAAGACGGACTCCTCTCTGAGCCATCGTGTGCTCTGATACCAATCTGATGCAGACACCTCTCTCTGTTGGAAACACCTGCAACTACAGCACACCAAACAAAAAAAACTGAACAGAATACAATTTCCAGAGAACGGCAGTCATATAGGAACAGAGGAAGAGAACAGGGGTCACTAGAAACCGGCCACTCCTCCTTGCATTATGAAAACAAAATGAGTATTACAACTCAGACTCAGTACAGATGCCTTATATCTACTGGGCACTCTGCCTCTTTTTATTTCCCCACTGAAATCCCATGGACACGCAGGTCCTTTTTATTCTTTCTCTCTCGAGCCCAGCTACTAACTCGAATTCCTCTCTAATACTCTGAGAACTGAGCAAAACTTAGAGAAACAAAAACTGATCTCTCACTACCGTAAACACTTCTTTTATAACGGCAAATGCATGCCAGGTGTCAATCCTAGGATCTTGGCGACATGCAGATCGGATCTCTCAGATCCTGCGCCACTAGTCATGCTCCGCATCAAGTATTTGCAGCAGTCGAAGACAGTGAAGGTATTTCAGGTGAAGCCGGCGAGGAATTGAAGGGAAAGGGAGGATTTCCCACGTCGTCTCCGTTTCCTTCCAACATTTGAACAACTCTGCCCATACCTGGCCTATCTCTATAGTCGTATTGGATGCACCAGAGCCCAACTTTAGTCATCAACCTCCTCGCCTTCTCCTTCTCCTTCTCCTCATCTTCTGTTTCTCTTTCCATTTTCATCCCCAACTCCTCATTCTGAAGCATCTTGAAAGCCCACTCAGGAAAGTACAACTGACTGGAACGGCTCACCTTCACATTAACATTCTTTCTTTCCCCAACAATCTCAAGCAAGAGCTTACCGAAACTATAGACATCTGATTTATCCGTAACAGGGCCCAGTTCTCTGTCACACACCTCTGGCGCAACATATCCTGGCGTTCCTCCCACGGCAGTCATTGAGATATGGTCGTCTCCCTTCCCACAGAGTTTTGCCAGCCCGAAATCAGAAACTTTTGGTGTGAACTCTGCGTCCAACAATATATTGTGAGGTTTGATGTCGAAGTGTATGATGCGTTTGTCACAATCTTGGTGTAAATATGCAATTCCACAAGCCGCACCCAAAGCGATTGAATACAATTGCTCCCACCTTAAGACTTGATGCTTCTCTTTTCCAGCAAAAATAAACTTCAGAGATCCATTGGCCATGTATTAATATATCAATGCGCTTATAGGGCTTTCGAAACAATACCCCAACAGACGAACCAAATTGAAATGATGGACCCGTCCAACGGTGGCCACTTCGCTCATGAATTGGGTCTCGCTATGCCTAAGCCTATCAACAAGCTTAACGGCCACTAGAGAGCCGTTCCGAAGCATTCCTTTATACACCACACCAAAACCCCCTTCCTCCAATTTTTCTGCAAAGTTGTTTGTGATCTTCTTGAGGTCAGAATGTGAATATCTGGTTGGCATTGGCATTTCATAAGCATATTCCTTGAGGAATTTTTCCACTTTTGAAGTGAAGC
This sequence comes from Pseudotsuga menziesii, assembly GCA_001517045.1. Classification (NCBI taxonomy): domain Eukaryota; kingdom Viridiplantae; phylum Streptophyta; class Pinopsida; order Pinales; family Pinaceae; genus Pseudotsuga; species Pseudotsuga menziesii. Next base: position 342,384 of record LPNX010370596.1, on the reverse strand, counting down.
TACCAGGAGGGGAAGATTTTCTCTTCTTCACAAAAAACATTGAGATCAATCCCAGTGCTATTGCTGTCAGCGCAGCTCCTCCCACGGAGCAACCTGCGGCGAAATGAAGAGATTGATCTATAAATGTGATCTTAGTCCAACCCCAGGCGAATACGAGAAACCAATTCACCGTGGTGTTAAAGAGAAAAAACAGAATAGGTAGCAATATAAATTTACCTATTATGATGGTTGTTTGGAGACCTGTAACTTGGCCATAAGACAAGTATCGTAAGTCACGGGAAGGATTCACATATACATAAATAATAATATCTTCATGTTTTAGATGTTTAAACTTTAAAGTTCAGTGCACCATCCATACTAATATTGAAAGCTTCAAATGAGAGGGACGAAGAGAGGCGATATACTAACCCCCTTTATTGGGCTTCAAAGAGTAAATTCATAACATTTTAAACTGAACTGTAGATCCAGGTAGTTTTGCAGAAAGTTAAAATAGAGCATAACGTGGCTGGCGAATTCGCGGGTGCGGGGTCCATCCTTGCAATAGCAGAGGAACGGCCAAGTCAAGTCCGTAATGTTGTAACCACATATCCCTCCAGTTGCTTCACATGATTCGCAGACTTGATCTCTCTTCGTATCATTGGAAACCCAGTGCATTTTTCCGACCTCAACAACTACTTGTTCCATAGAACATCCGCGGATCAAACGCTCAGTGTGGTAGAAATCGTAATAGACAGTAGCATTACATTTCCAGAGCTGCTGGTCTCCTGTGGAGTCGAATGCATCCTGAAAAGGTGTACTATAATTATTACACTTGTACACGTCTAGAGTCCGGTTCTCTTTACCCGAAATGTTGAAAAGGGCGTCTCCTGATAACAGTATATGAGTGGGACGATAGAGAAAATCGCAGTTATCGCCCATGACAACAACGAAATTGTTAGGAGAGACCATCCTTGCTATTGTGTAACTCTGGCCATGAATCTTGATAACTGGACTTGAGTTCTGCACACAGTGGATCTGAAAGCGAGGGAGACCGCATCCACCATTTCCTAGACCAAAAGGATACGTGATATTGAGAGTCCCACATTGACTAGTATCTTCGCAATACCGATATTGTGCATCCAAGCTGCTCAAGGAGCAGGGGAAAAGAGAGGCACAGCAAGCAGTAACGATAAGGAAGAGGAGGTGTCCAGGAAGGGAATTAACATATAATTCCATCGAGATCAGATAGACAAGATGATAGGCACAGAAAGGCTTTGGCCTTGGGAAGGCAAAGATGATTCCCTAACAGTAGCAAGAGAGTTTTTGGGATTTTCAAGCCTTCTAATTTCATTATGGCCATGGTTTATGACAAAGTCTTTGAGGTCAACTACAGCCATTTCGAGGAAGGGACAGGTTCTTGACCTTGGAGCAACTGTAACCAACAAAACATTCAAGTAATAAATGGCGTTGGACAAAACCATCCTTGTAACAACGACTCTTCTTTTACAAGTAATTTTTCTTCGTGAGTGGAAGTGACGAATATAGGAATAGATTGAACTAAATATCAGTAGAGCTGGCCCAACATGTATCGAGTCTGTGCAAAAACTTCAGTTGTACGTAATGGAAGAGTTTTCACCTTATACAATTAAAGGGCCACTTTTATGTATTTGGTTCTGTGTTCAATTCGAAACCCCACAATTTTTGTAAGGGGGTATGGCAGCTTTAGTCTGGAATTTTTAAAGTCCATGATCAAATGACATTCGACATTGTATATATACTTTTTGAAGTCCATGATCACAGGACGTTTGACAATGTATATATGTGGTTGGATATTGTTGGTGTATATACTAACCAATTGCATACACTAAAGGTTACAAAATTCATAATACATTATTTTATATTATCCTTACCCTTTTTTAATTTTTTTGAAGGCTTGATAGGATATACCTCATATACAATCACCATCATCCTCAAGATATACCCTCCGAGACATTTATTTGAAACATATTAATAATGTATGTTATTATTGGTCTTACAATCATCATCATCCTAAAACTATACCCTCCGAGACATTTATTTGAAACATATTAATAACGTATAATATTATTGGTCCTATCAGAAAAGTTGCTTCAAATATTTTACATACACTGTATGTTATATATATAAAGGGGGAGATAAACAGTAAAGAATATTAGTAAAATTATTACACTATAATTCATTTTTTATATATGGTTATTATTTTTATATATAAAGAGAAGATATACTCTGAAATTATTACACATGAATTTATCTCTTTATATATATATAGTTATTAGGAAAATTATTTCTATTTTATAGATTTTTTTTTATAGAAAAAGTACAAAACATAACTCAGTCATAAAACTATTTTTATTACAACATGTAAATCAAATCTTATATCGTCACAATCACATAAAAAAAGAATGGAAGTAATTTTTTTGGCATGTTACTTTGAGAATTTTTTCTTTTTTTAATTTAACCTATGTTAACAATGATAATAAACTCCCATGATCACATTTCAACCATAAGATTACTAGATAGGGTCCATTGGATGTAGTTTGGGTGGTTGGGAGGAATGATGGTTACCCTCTCTCCCGAAGTTCAATTCTTGTAAGTGACATGATGCTCTTGTGAGCCCCTATGTAATGCTTGATATGCTCTTGTGGATCCCATTTGTAATAAATGTGTTGATGATGTATTATTTTTAGTGTAATAGCCCTCTAACAACTGGTGAACCACATTTAAAAAAAGCTTACTAGATACCATTAATTTTATTTGATTGTTATATATATATATATATAAAGCTCATAGCCATGGAGTTTCACTAGGTGGCAATGTTCTTGAGGTGCAAAAGCATTTAGAGTTGATTTTGCAATTGGAAAAAGCTAGTGCCAAACCTTTAAAATTAAAAAGTTGTGAAGGATTGGTATACCAATTCCTCATCTCCTCTCTTATGGATTTTCAATTGTAATAATATACATAAGGAAATCCCTCAAGTTGGAAAAAAAGTATTCATCAACTTTAATTGAAAAATAAGGAGTTGTACTATCAAAAAAAAGAAAAAAAAGTATGAAATAGGATTATCATCCAAGAGACCAAGTTTGGTCTATTTAACCTTAAGAAACTTTCCTAGATTTTTTTAGCTTTCACATTAGTTAGCAAGTTATGAAGAATTGTAGTGTTACAAGTACATATATGCATATACATAACATTTTAAGATATTTTAATGTTCTAATGTTTTGTCTAATATCTATTTTTACTATAGAAATCATGAGAATTTCTAATTTAATTTTAACACTATCAATTTTCTTTTATAAATTAAATATAGTAAAAAATACTTTTGATTTCTAAATTAATACAATTTTTATACATAATCATAAACTAACAATCATAACAACAAAATTAATCTAAATTTTTGTAAAACTTCTTAAACATAATTAAATTTGTTAATGACCAAGAATTTAATAAAAGAATTGCAACTTAGGATTTCCATTTCAAAGAATAAATATTTTCTAGCCCACTTTTTAGACTAAGTTCCATTGAAACTTGAAGCAATTAATAAATATAATATTATATATTGGTATCTTTAATTTTAATAAATAAATATAATGTTATATTTTGGCATCATTAATTAAAAAAATGATTGATAGGTATGAGATTTATGATAATCCATATAATATTATATCTTGGTATCTTTATTTTTAATAAATAAATATAATGTTGCATTTTAGTATCATTAATTTTAAGGAGAAGGATTGATAGGTATGCAATTTATGATAATCCATATACTATTACATTTTGGTATTTTTAATTTTAATAAATAAATATATTGTTACATTTTTGCATTATTAATTTTATTTAAATATTTTTAGAACACAAATATTTGAAAAAATGATTTACAATATGGGATTTTGATTTTCATCAAAACTTATGAATCTAAGTTTCAATAAAAATTTAAATCAATATAATAAATTTTTTTGATATGAATATGCAAAGTATTGTCAAACATATAAAATGCCAACATAAACAACATTGATTCCCCTTTCTCATGATTTGAAACTTATTTTATTTAAGATCTAGCATTGACAATGGTAGTGATGTTCGTCAAACTATTGTGTACTTTCAAGAGAACATATAATTTATTTGGCTTAAAAAATTTAAAAAGAAAATTGCATTTGGCTCTAATACATTTATGTGCTCCTTGCATTAAACAATAAAAACTATACTAGTTTTAAAATCTTTAAGAAATATTAATGCATGTTTTTCACTAAGCTTGGGCATGCAATTAGCTTTGAGAGTAACAATACTACTTTATCCTCAATGGAAAAAAATGAAAAGAGATTAAAATGGAAAGCATTACTTATCGCCTAGGAACATTCTCCAAGACATAAATCTACATTTTCTCATCCTTTTCTGCCTCTACAAACATTTCCAACCGAACTCCATCCATCCACTTGTTCATTCTTTCCGCACTCATTCACAGATTTTATTGTTGGGTAATTTTAAAACAACCTTTAGTGGATTCGGTGGCTAGACCTATGATTTGGTTGGAATGAGATTTACTCAATATTGGATATTGGATGGTGGAATTTCCATGTGTTGAAGGAACATAGTCTTCTTAATATGGAAAAAGCATTAACAATGATGATAAAGTAAGGGGAACCATTCATGTAAACTTGAGTGGGAACCATTCAAACATGGTGCTTGGAAAAACATAATAAAATGTCAATTCCATTAAAATATCGCTCAAAGCACATATTTGAACAAAGAATTTATTAAATGGAGGTGTGTGTATCAATGTTCTTTCGAATCATCCCTGCAAATAATTGAACCCTAAACTTCATAACAACAATTCACATGAAAGTGACACTAAATTGATTCAATAACCCTATTTCTGAATTATGTGCAGCCTAGGGGGATATGGTTCATGTAGATTAGAAACCATAGGGAAGAGAGTAAATAGATTTTCAATGGAAACAATTCGACACAATGGAAAAATAAAAAATATCTGACATTGAAACGCTATTCATGCTTGAGAATAATATAAAGACTTGCTATATCCCACACTTGTGATTGTAAGGAACTCTAAGAGAAACATGCAACCTTTATTTCAACACATTAAAATTTAAACGTTGTGAGAGAAACATGCAACCTTTATTTCAACACTTTAAAATTTAAACGCCATCCTGTTGGGTCAAAATTGAAACACCCCCATGCTTTAAAATTGAAATGCCTCAGAGGTGAAAACTGAAGAAGCGGGCCAAAGACCATATTAGTGGATCTAACTTTGTTGGGCTGAATGAAACTTCATTTACTAATTACTAACGGTAGATGGTTAAAATTTTAAACTCGAGGAGAATATAGCTTTGGGGGTACCACATCTTTTTCAGAGGGATAATTTGATTTGTACATGGTCACAGTTTTTAGTATCCACCATGCGAAGTACCTTAAACGGCTCGCCCGCTTAAATTACCATTGCCTGCCCATCAACATCTCGCTAACCTCAAAATTCAATCAATGCAAAGAATAGACGTAGTAATATCTGCCCCTCCCAACCAGGTACACACATTTTAATTAATAGGCATCTATGATTCCTACCCAATCATGAAGCCCAAACCCTCCTTAAACCCTGATAAGACTGCAATAACTACGGTCTCAGTCAAGCATCAACTGGAACTTAATTATCAGGTAGTGTTCGACTTTATTTATTGGTTTCGTTCCGTAAACATGTGATTACACTCGTCGTGCTTATAAGTGAATAAGAGAACATGTAGTATCAAGCTATGAATAAAACCTATTTATCTGGAATGAATTAGGCTGTATATTTAAAACATGGGGGATTCACTTGTTGACCAATATCCTATCACGTTAGTTCATATTGTGGGTTTTAAAATTATCAAAAATTGAACTAATATATGCAGGTATTGGGGGGATGAGGGGTTTAAGGTGGGGGTGGGTAGGGTGGTTTATAAGGATTGAGGTATAAAAAGGTGCAGGGAGGAGGTTTTAAGTATTGGGAGGGGGTTTCCAAAAAAAGAGTTTGGTTCAATATCTCTCGAAATTAAGGGTATTCTTTAATATCCTACGATCGCACATGCTATGTGGGAGGTTCACTAAGTGAAGTCCCCGTGTATTAAAATAGAAAAACACAGAGGTCATCTTACAAGATGAAACCCGCAATACAAATGAAATCAGAGTAATAGGTGAAGTATCATACTTCTTCGGGGGATGCCACAACATTTGTAACAATCATTTTGATTGGGTTGGATGGCATATTCTGTATGGAAGAGCTAGCCAGGTTTCTCTCTTGGTTGCAGTGAAGAATGAATGAATGTTTAGGGAGCCATTATGGGATCTAATGGCATTCATGTTTAATGCTCATAAATCATTTTTAAACGGGTAATTTATGGAATTTTGGTTTGACAGTTTGAATGCATATTTTCATGGCAAGGAATGAAGATAAATACCCAGAAATACCTGCACCGGAGCATGTGAAACGAAGGGAGAATGCCCTTTAAAATATTTCTCTGTATATGCATTAGATTTTTTGATAAAATATGACCTTGACTTGAGTCTTAAGAAGGCCCCCAAATATTTAAGAATATATTTCTTGTAGCTGCCAACGACTAAAGCATGTATTCAACAACGTTGTCCAACTTTTTCTTTGAAAAGACATTTGTGGCTTCTTTTGGAGAATCTAAGAAAACAACTATATACACTGTATTTTTTTATCAAACCATCTGCAACAATGGTCTACCCACCGTATTCTCGTCCACATATTGTAGGATGTCTGGCACAAAATAATCATTTTCTGCTTACGCCAGCTCACTGTCGAGTCTTGGGACACAAAGTCCCAAGCCTATGTCACCTATATGGACAAATGGGTAGAAAGGTAAATCAAAATTTAAATAATTCCCCCCCCCCCCAAAAAAAAAATGATAAAAACTATAGCAAAAACATTTGAAATGTGAAAAATTTAAACCTGCCTCCTAAATTAATTCAGCTAAGTGAATCATATATATCCCTTATCGGGGACATAATAATATAAATTTATATTAATAATATAAAGTAATTAAAAAAATTCATGTCAAACTTGTAAAATTAAAAATTAAAACTAGTATCCATGAATATTAAATCTTTATCTATAAAGTATAGAGAAGAATCCATTTTAATTTAGGTGTAAATTAAATGTTTAAGATACAAAATTTACATCTAAAAAAATTATATTCTTTTAGATCTATGCCTAAGATGGATTTGTACAGTTAATAGTGTTTTTATTTCAATTTTATTTTTATTTATATTAGAAATGCTTTGTTGAATTTTTACCCCAATTTTGGGGTGGACTACCATCTATGTTTTTTCATCTATGGACAAGGATGAGATTGATTCTATGGTATTTGTTCAAAATTTGAAATAAACAATTATACAAAAAAATATAAAAAATAACTCATAGTTGATGAATGGATATGTTAGCACTCAAGTTGTACCTTAGTCTTACCATAGGTTTTCCATATTTGTTCATATTTTCCTAGAATGTAATCATGTGTCTTAGGTTATAATCTATTATTGTCCTAGTAATCTTTTTATTCCCTTTATGCGTTTTTATGATGAATGTAATAAAATGTGGCTCATATTCATTTAATTCTTTCATAAAGTCTTCAAAGGCATGATTTTCTATGTCAAGCTAACTCAATTTTGGATGCATGTGCATTATGATCAGTATAAATAATATGGTACATTCTGGCAGCGAAATATACGAATCTTTTGCAAGCTAGCACTGCCGAATTGTCAAATCATTAAAGGCAATGGCATAATACTTGTCCTACAATAAGTGAGTTTTAAATGAAGGAATGTTTGTTCATAATGTCCGCCAAAGATTATGTTCGAGTTGTTCAAGTTATGATGAAATTCATTTCAATCCTATAGAATGATTTTGGAATATTTTTGGGTTTTCATTTAATGTAACCTTATTTATCCATTTTGTCAGTCGTTTCATACCAAAACACATGTTCGTTCTTGAACTTGTGTTTATTCTAGAGGGATATGATCTAGCAGGATTTGATAGCTATCAATATGAAGAGAATGAGTGGTAATATTTGTAGGTTTGATCCAATGAATTTGAAATGGGCTGAGGTATTTCCTAAATGTGCTAAGCTACTGATGGACGCATGATGATACTCCTTCTTTGAAAGAGATAGGGTTTACAATGTTGAAGTAACTAAAACTTTTGCTAAAAATTATAAAAGTTCATCTATAAACTTCCAAACCATGAGATTCGAATTAAATGAAGCATTGATTGTAGAGGCAGTGGGGCTGCCTGTTGAAGGAGAATGATGGTTTAAAAAGCACCTGTTTGAAGTTGATTTAAGTCTGTATTTATTACCTGGTTATGAAGTTTTAGATTGGAGTAAAGGTATTCATCTCAACAATGTGAAGCATGAGTGGAGGGATGTGCTCAACATTGTACAACGTTGTATTACCTATGAGGTCCAATTTGCTACTGTTTTTAGGTATCATCTAAGGTTTATTTTTTCATTTAAATAGACAATATAAGTTAAATTTACCCTATTACTTGTTTAAAATCCTTGAGAATATGGATACAAGGGTAGAAAACCATCCTGATCACACAAGTCACTTCGTTTTCCATCATGGGATGGTTAAATTGTTGGTATTGACTAAACTAAGGAAGCAAAATCTCTCTTGGAAACACTTTTTAGTCTGTTTAGGATTTGAACTAGAGACGCCTAAAACCCAAATTGATATCAAGGTACATATCAATAGTGAAGAAGCAGGGATTTCAGTCACCCAAAGGAAAATCAGAGGTAAAAATACAAGAGGACATAAAAGGAAGGTTGAACAAGAAATAAAGAATCCAGAAAGTGAATTTAATTCAAAAGATGACCCTATTTCAGAACCTATTCAAAAAGAGTTACAAAATAAAGTGCTCTTTGAGTTACAAAATGAATAGATTGTTGTTCCAAACACCCCCAGGGATGTAGAAAAGAAAGGTATGATTCAAGAACTTTCTTCCAATATAAAAATTTCTGATACTCGTGCTTCATAATTTCAGGGAACTAATTAAAGACGAAGGACTAGACCCAAGAACAAATTAAGGATGAATATGAAATTTGTTCTAGATTCTAAGTTTTAGAAAGATGCAGTGACTATTGTTGAAGATTCTTCAAGTGAGGAATATCCAAAAATTGCAAATATAAAATATACAGTGGATCAAACCTCAGAGACATTGAGAAATATCTAGAGGGCGTTCCAAAATTGCCTAAAAAAGATTCAAGACAAGGGTAAACAATGTAATGTCCCAAATTTGGCATTGGGTCACAATGGCCAAATCACATTTTCCATATTCATGAAATTTGTCAAATGGATGCTAAAAGTCAAATAATTGCCAAGGAGGAAAATCACTAGTTTCCTAGGTTGGGGGTGGAAGCTTTGAGATTTGGAATAAAGGGGATAATAAACGATGTTTAGACATTAGAAGGGGATAAATATTTAATAATGTAGCTGATTAAATAAATACAAGAGAAAATGGAAGTGGCAATGGAGCATGAAGACACATGGAGACTATGGGGCCCACACTAGCTAGAATTCCTATGTTAAATGGTATCTTTCTCTTGCAAATTTGAAAATATGGGAAGTCCAATGTTTTTGTATGGAATATAATGTTAATATACTTGTCCATATACTTCATAGGTCTAATTTTGGATGAATTGTAACTTACATGGGAGAGGAAGAGCCAAATGGGAGTTTCATGGACACTTGGCTAGATTTCCCTTACATTTATGACATCTATGACACCAATGATGGAGATTCCATGATAGTTATGACCCAAGTAAGATATGAAGGCTGACATACTGACATGTCAGGCCTGAATAGAGCATCTTGGAGGTCGAAATTGGGAGTTGGAGAAGGCCAAGAGGCTCCTACTCAAATTTGGGAGAAGATGGAAGGTGAAGAGAGAGACCACATGGCATAGCATGAGAAACCACACCAATTCGACTTGGATTTGGTTTATGGATGGATTTGGAACCTTAGAATACCAATAATGTTTATAAAATATAGGGATCATCCATGAGAAGAAGCTTTTGCTCATTTGTGAAATTGTCATTTGTGAATTGTGAGAGCTAGTGGATGACTAGTTTTCTTGCTTAAGCCAATTTCGAGGGTGAAACATTCCCATCCTAGTTGGTGTTTGGAAAGGACACACATGTATTAATGGAGCTTTAATGGAGTCTTATTTGTAGGTATAATTTACAGGAAAGAATGTGGATTCTTCTATTGCAGCACTCTCTCTCAACTATTTCCAATTTTCACACCATATTCATGCCAATGGAGGGATTATGCTTTGGGTGAGCTATTGATCTCTTTGGGGAAGATTCCAATGCTCATTATATTATGTTATGATTTATATTCTCTGTATTTCATGTTTAGAATAATCTCAGGTCGAAATACCCAAAAGAATTCATGTAAAAATGTTGAACAATGAAGAAATAGTGTTATTTCCCCACTATCTTGTTGTGAACCATTGTAATTCTGATGATTTCGTATTGGGAGAGACTTTAATTGTCCATTTATTATTGGAATCAGTTTAATATTATATTTTATTCATTCTCAGAAAGTTTCAAGTCAAAATCCCCAAGAGTTGTCTGTCAAAATGACTTTTAATGAGCAAACAATGACCATTTCCACTCCATTTTGATATATGCCATGGTAATGCTTATTATTTCAAATGGAGGAATGTAAATATGATAAATGTATGATGGATGGAATATAATTAATTATTATTTCAATTCTCATGTTCAGTACTTAAGCATTGGAATCCATTTTACTCATTTTTATTGCATTGGGAGAAGATTTGGTGCATTTTCCCCAAGGGTCGAAATTGTGACTTGGGAGTCATAACAGACTGTATAAACTGAACCATGACGCATATGAGACTTTGAAAAGGTCCCTTACACATATTAATCCTCTGTTAATAAATTCAAGTGACTTTGGGATCATTTGTGAAGCCATTTCCAGCAATTACCCCGGGGGAAATTGGAGCCCCAATTTGCTAGTAAAGACTCCTACTTTGAACAGAACATTAAACAAGTTTTTAGAAGTAATTGGGAGGTCACAAAACATACATGAGCATTATATTTAATTTATATTATTATTCATGTACCTTCAGATAAAATTTTGAAGAATTTGGGTCAATTTGGAGGTCTACACATCAAAACTAGTCAAGAGCCAAAAATGTGAAAAATTTGGAAAATTGGGCATTTTAAAAAAAAATCCAAAAAGGGGACATTACAGTGGTATCAGAGCATGATCTTGGAACCTGATGTGGTCTGATATTTATGAGTACAATAATTCAGGTACCACCATTATATATTGTAACCAAAAGTGCTTTTGTTGAAGAGGAAAAAAAAAAGTAGGAGAAGAAGGCAATTTTTTGGAAACTATGACTAGGCATGAAAAGAGAACCTCATATGATGGTGAGGAGATAATAAAAAGCATGGAACCTATATTTGAAGACATGACCAAGAATATTATGAAAGGATTTTAATTTTTGGCTATCCAAAGTTGGAAAAAATATATTGATTTTATTAAGAAAACCAAGGAGAAAAATGCATTAGCTTGTTTGAAGGAGAAAAAGGAGGAGACCCATGAACCACCTAGTTCTGAAATAGGTGGAGTACAGGAATTAGTACAATAATATTATATAAATTCACTCCCAAGTGACTTTGAAAAATATGAAGAGGCATCACATGAGTATGAAGAATTTTTTATTGAAAATACTGAAGATAATTTTGAGACACATGCTACCTTGGAAATGAAACAAAGAGCATCTACTGATGGATGCTTGAACTATGAAGGAGTACCTACTGATGGGTGCTCACAACTCTATGTTGGTCACATAGAGATCAGATTTGAAAATTTTTCTGCAGGCCAAAATTCCATTAAACATGAAAATGAAGACCTTGTAGCAGTTGAAGAAGAAACAAGATCAACTTCCCCATCACCACTTGAGCTTCATGAAGTTGGTCCAAGCAAGAAGGAATAAGATGAGGAGGTTCATTTGCAGGAGCCTCATTTTCTTGAAGGGTCCTTAAATATGAATGAAAAGAATATCCAAGAGGCCCTTAGAATACTCAATTACACTCAAGCATTGGTATCAAATTCTTGTTGGAGAGCTACTTCCTTGGAGGAGCCATCATTCCTTGAAGACATGGAGAAGATCCAAAGAGCAATGTGCAACATCAAAGGTAATTTCATGTCTTTTATTTTTGATAGAAAAAATGTCATTGAGATTATTGAATGGTTGCATGAATCCTACTTTAAGAATAATGAAGTTATTGATAATCTCACAATTCAAAATGAGCAACTTCTTGGAAAGTTGCAAGACACTTGTTTTTCCTCCGATGTTTCATATTTTCACAAGGTAGATTGCTTGGAGGATTCTCATGACATGATGGATCATGAGAAAAATGAAAAATTTCAGGTTCTTGATGAGCTTGAGGATTATAGTGATAAGATCCAATCACTATAAATGGTGGAAGAGGAACTTGAGTTGCCTCTTGAAAATGGTTACACAATTTTTGAAGAAGTGCATAATTCCAATAGCTTGGCACCAACCCATAAAGAATTTTTTGCATTTTATAGGGAGGTGAATAATACTACCCCTATGGATACATCACATTATGACAATTTTTAACTTAATGATCATTTGGGTGAGTTGGTTCTTTCTCCTACAACCTACACTTCCATATTTTGCAGCATTCATCCTAATGAAGTATGGCTTAAAGGGTTCTTTTTATGGTGCCACATGAGGAGTATGGAACTCCTAGATTGAATTTTTATGATGAAATTGTTGGAGCACATTATTATTTACATTTTCAACAGCATACTTTTTTACATTATGATGATACACATCTACATGGGTGCACCTATGATGTTCACTTGAGTCACTTGGAGACTCATGATTTTCCTTGCTCCTTGCCTAGTCTATTTGATGTTGGAGGAACTTCATCACACACTTGGGTGAAGATATATGTGATTGAAGAACATTATTATTGGAACAAAAATATTCTGTTATTTCATGATGCTATACATATTCATGGGTGTATTGATGAGACTTCTTTGATCCACTTGAAGTCTTCATGTCTTCTTTGCTCATTATTTGGTTCAGATTTTGGTGGAGGTTCTTCATTCACTCCTTGGATGAAAGAACATGTGGCTGATTATATTGATGCACATTATATATATTTGGAGAAGAATAATGGGACATGGGATCCACACCTATGTCATTGGAGCAGATTTGATTGGTCACTTGAAGCTAGTATGCACTTGGCAAATGGTAGTCTACTCATTGGGAGGTATAAGCACTTTCATGATTTCTTGGTGAGGCACCTCCTTGATGTACATTATTATTATGTTGTTATATACTTTGATGATATATATTATGCACTCATGATGTTTGGAAGAATTCATACAAGAAAATGGGATCTAGGAATTCTCTTTCCAAATGGTATGGGTTGGAGAGCACTCTTAATTATTGGAGTGCAATGCAAGCAACGGGAACTTGGTATAGTTTTTAGTCCCATTGATTTCAAATTATTTGGGAAACAAACAGTATGGTAGATGATTCCCCACTTAATAAGGTGATGTTAATTAGAGTAGTGCAGCAGCAAGCATGGTGGTTCCTCTCTAAAATATTCATGGTATCTTAAAGACTCAAAGTGGGAAGCTTAGTGGCAACTTCAAAGAATCATACATAAAGCAGGTTCTTCAACAACAATGTTTGAAATTACTTGAGGACAAGAAATATTGGGAAGGGAGGATTTGTAATGTCCCAAATTTGGCATTGGGTCACAATGGCCAAATCACATTTTCCATATTCATGAAATTTATCAAATGGATGCTAAAAGTCAAATAATTGCTAAGGAGGAAAATCACTAGTTTCCTAGGTTGGGGGTGGAAGCTTTGAGATTTGGAATAAGGGGGATAATAAATGATGTTTAGAAATTAGAAGGGGATAAATATTTAATAATTGATATTATTAAATAAATACAAGAGAAAATGGAAGTGGTAATAGAGCATGAAGACACATGGAGACTATGGGGCCCACACTAGCTAGAATTCCTATGTTAAATGGTATCTTTCTCTTGCAAATTCTAATATATGGGAAGCCTAATGTTTTTGGATGGATTATAAATCTAATATACTTGTCCATATACTTCATAGGTCTAATTTGGGGTGAATTGTAACTTACATGGGAGAGGAAGAGCCAAATGGGAGTTTCGTGGACACTTGGCTAGATTCCCCTTACATTTATGACATCTATGACACCAATGATGGAGATTCTATGACAGTTATGACACAAGTTAGATCTAAAGGCTGACATACTGACATAATGACATGTCAGGACTGAATAGAGCATCTTAGAGGTCTAAATTGGGAGTTGGAGAAGGCCAAGAGGCTCCTACTCAAATTTGGGAGAAGAGGGAAGGTGAAGAGAGAGGCCACATGGCATAGCATGAGAAACCACACCAATTCAACTTGGATTTGGTTTATGGATGGATTTGGAACCTTAGAATACCAACAATGTTTATAAAATACAGGGATAAACCATGAGAAGAAGCTTTTGCTCAGTTGTGAAATTGTCATTTGTGAATTGTGAGAGCTAGTGGATGACTAGTTTTCTTGCTTAAGCCAATTTCGAGGGTGACAGATTCCCATCCTAGTTGGTGTTTGGAAAGGCCACTCAGATATTTCATGGAGATTTAATGGAGTCTTATTTGCAAGTTTGAGCTACAGTAAATAATGAGGATTCTTCTATTGCAGCACTCTCTCTCAACTATTTCCAGTTTTCACACCATATTCATGCCAATGGAGGGATTGCGCTTTGGGTGAGCTATTGATCTCTTTGGAGAAGATTATAATGCTAATTATATTATGTTATGATGTATATCCTCTGTATTTCATGTTTAGAATACTCTCAGGTCTAAATACCCAAAAGAATTCGTGTAAACATGTTGAACAATGAAGAAATAGTGTCATTTCCCCACTATCTTGTTGTGAACCATTGTAATGCTGATGATTTCAAATTGGGAGAGCCTTTAATTGTCCATTTATGATTGGAATCAGTTCAATATTCTATATTATTCATTCTCAGAAATTTTCAAGTCGAAATTCCCAGGAGTTGTCTGTCAAAATGACTTTTAATGAGCAAACAATAACCATTTCCACTCCATTTTGATATATGCCATGGTAATGCTTATTATTTCGAATGGAGGAATGTATATATGATAAATGTATGATGTATGGACTGTAATTAATGTTTATTTCAAGTCTCATGTTCATTACTTAAGCATTGGAATCCATTTTACTCATTTTTATTGCATTGGGAGAAGATTTGGTGCATTTTCCCCAAGGGTCGAAATTGTGACTTGGGAGTTGTTTTGGAAAGAGTCATAACAGAATGTATAAACTGAACCATGATGCATATGAGAATTTTAAAAGACATAATAATCCTCTGTTAATAAATTCAAGTGACTTTGGGATCATTTGTGAAGCCATTTACGACAATTACCCGGGGGGGAATTGGAGCCCCAATTTGCTAGTAAAGACTCCTACTTTGAACAGAACATTAAACAAGTTTTCAGAAGTAATTGGGAGGTAAAAAAACATACATGAGCATGATATTTAATTTATATTATCATTCATGTACCTTCAGATAAAATTTGGAAGCATTTGGGTCAATTTGGAGGTCTAGACATCAAAACTAGTCAAGAGCCAAAAATGTGAAAAAATTGGAAAATTGGGCATTTTAAAACAAATTCCAAAAATGGGACATTAGAAACAAATTATCTATGAATTTGAAATGGGAATGAGTTCAAAGTCATAAAATGTGGAATATTTGGAAGAACAAGATAAGCATGCTCCAAGCTTGAGTATAGAAATCCCTGCACACCAAACCTCCATAGAGACATTGTCAGGAGTTGAAGTCCTTAAGAAATCATTACAATATTATAAAGCTAAAAATGTATACCTTAATGATTCAAATGACCAGTTAATGCTGACAAATAGGAGGTTGAGAGAATATCTAGAGGATACTATTGCCAATTACCAAGAGTTAATAGCATATTCAAAGGAATTTTTGAGAAGAAAGAAGCTTACTCAACAACAAAATGAAGAACTGATCAAACAAAATAAAGAACTCTAAGACAAAATTCAAACAATGGATGTAGAATACACTCGATTGCAGAAGAGGTCTCACACATTAGATGGGATTACAATGTTGGCAGAGGAAGCAATGAAAATATTATAATTCATGTTTCGATTCAAATAAAGATCCAACTGTACTAGTCAAGCACAAGATGAATATCAATGTTTCCAGAACTTCTAGGATGATGCATCATCAACAACTGTTAGTTATTGATGATAAATAGGTGTAGGTGGCATATTCTATGTTTACGAGTCAAACTAGTTGATATGTAAATATTCGATATGATATCTCTTTCCTATTTTGAGTCTATTTGATCCTTAAAATTCGGATCTCAAAGCTGCTACCTTCAAATTTTGTATGTTTATAAATATGAAAAAAAAGTAGAGAAGGGGTTGGGAATTGTTTTTTGGGATCAGGTCAGGAGAGATCATAATATGCAATTAGGCATGTTTTGATCTTTTATAAGTAAACTTGAAGATTGTTTTTGGAATGATATTATATATGATATGATCCTATTTTATTCATTATCATGGTAAATGTTTATGATCAATGTGATTACCCTGTTTACGACTCAATTCTTTGATAAAGTTTTGTTTTAGAATGCTCATGAGTAGGATGACATTTTACTATGCTTTTCCTGTTCAGAAGGTATTTTTGTTTGTGAATTTGATTGATTTTTAAGATCTGGAATAGGATTATATTCTTGTTAATAATATATCCACACAATCTTTCAAATTACTTATCCATTATATCATTATAAATTGTTGATTAGGTGCCTTTAAAACTAATACCCTTATCAACATCATTCCATAAGAACCTTATATAAAATGGTTAAGTTTTAGTAATATGTCCAATTCATCCAAGATGTATAGACTTTGAATTTTCATAGTCTAGGTACAAACTCCAGTGCAAACATCTTCTGGCGTCGTTTCTAGGGATGAAAAAATGAAAGTAAAATTTTATGTGGGTATTATTCTTTTTAGGTCTGATTTTGGAGGGTGAACAAGATTAGTATATTTTTCAGACTACATTTTCACTTGTATTTCAGAAAGTCACAGTGGCTTCGAAGAGAAATGGAACTAGGGGAAATTCTGCATCTCCTTTGCATCCAGGAGTTCCAGATCCACACAAGATTTTAAGGGAAGCTAGACAAAAGCTTGGTTTTGCATCATTAGGTGATCCTCGGTATTCTTTGTTGAGATTATAGCATCGGAAGTCATTCTCCAGTATTGTAATATCAAGACAGTAGGCTTGTGTAGTCCTACAAATATCCTCATATGATTGAGGTGGCGATATTGTAAATTCTTATGAGTAATATCGATACAGTAGGCTTGTGTAGCCCTACAAATATCCTCATATGATTGAGGTGGACAGTAGGCTTGTGTAGCCCTACGAATATACTCATATGGTTGAGGTGGTGATATAGTAGGCTTGTGTAGCCCTATGAATATCCTCATATGATTGAGGTGGACAGTAGGCTTGTGTAGCCCTACGAATATCCTCATATGGTTGAGGTGGTGATACCGTAGGCTTGTGTATTCCTACGAATATCCTCATGTTGTGAGGTAGTGTGCTTTACTATGTAAAGTAGATATACTATGTGGTGTATGGTTAGTCATGGCCAACATGTGCTAGAAGTCTCATTTAGGAATTAGCTACCCCTAGAGTTATTTACTTTAGCATTTGACTATATGACCCGGGGCAATACATATGATCATAGGTTTGGAAACAATATTATGAGTATGATATGATAAAGACGATTATTTAATGAAAACACATATGGACCATGCAAAGATATTTAATATAAGCACGGAGAAAGAGAGAGAACTCGAATTGCATATGTTGCCACCAAGTAAACTCGAATTGATTAGATATCAGTTGAGTATTAGTTATGGTAAACAAGTTCAGTTAATTAAGGAATCAACTCCTTCATTTATGCAAGTGATTGTTGGAAATAAACACTGATGGAGATGCACTAGTTCTGTTCAATTACATTCAGTTTTGTTCAGTTACATTCAATTCAAATCAGTTACATTCAGTTCAACTCAATTAACTACTCAGTTAGAGTTAGTTAATTAATGGAAGGCACATATCTTCATGTGGAAGATAATTATGGAGTGCTAGCTTGACACCAGATCAGTATGGGGTGCATGATTAAAGATGGATCAGTGTTCTAAGTGTTAACAAGTTGTTGCTACATGCAACCATTTTGTTTTTGTTGTAAAACCTAATTTGACTTGTTATTAAAGTGCTACGCACTTGGCAAGTTATATACGGTGTTCCATTTGATCTTGTCTCTCTGGTGCTCTCGGTGAAAGCAATCTGCTATTATGTTGTAATAATTCTCTGCTACTAATCTATCTACTATTGTGTTGTAATCATTCTCTGCTACTAATCTATCATACTCTAATATCGTTTGCTGGGTTTTTTATCCTCTGAATCAGTAGAGGGTTTTTCGAGGGTATATCTTGTGTTCTATGGTTTGATTTATGTCTTTGGATTATTGATGAGATTTATATGCACTGTTATTATAGATTAAAGTTTTAAAGTTCAAGTTTCTTCATATTTTTGCTCAATCACTAACATGGTATCATAGAAAGGGCATGCAAGAGCTTAGTTTGCGCAAGCAACTAAAGCCTACGTGATCTTGAGATGTATTGAGCAAATAGCTTGGAGCAATGGCATCGATCTCCATCCAACCGGAAGATGAAGATACTTCCAAATTGAAGGCAAGAGTGTGAATCATTCGTGAGGATAATGATCTAAATGTTTACTTGACCTTAGTGAGTAAGGACTCTTTATGCAGGGAAAATTAAAGAGCAAATCAATATGCACAATTTTCGTCACTTTTCAGGAGACAAATTTCATGGAGATGTTTTGATCAATCCGTGCGGAAACAGACAAAACGGTTGAAAACCCACTTCCGAAATTGGCCGATTTAGCTTAATATTGAGAATATTTAAAAAAAACACAACTGTGTGAGAGATACAATCAGGTATGGTAAGATGAAATTCTCAGAATTCGTGTTATGGCCATTTTCCCAAAGTGGACCAATTGATGGAACAACCTCAAGAGCTGTAAGTTGGATATTATCATTATTCAATGGATCTTGTATATAATGAGAGACTCATAGAGTTGATATATCATCCAAAGAAGAGGATGATCATTGAAAGAAGTTTTTCTTTGAAAGAAGAGCATTCGCTTCAGGTTGCATGGTATTCAGTTTCTCCATGTAGAGATTTGCTACATCCTACATGCACTCAAATTTGCAAAGATACCAAGACCAAGGGACTACAATAATATCCAAAAGGAAGTAGAGATCAAGAGGGAGCATGCAAAACAATAAAAATATAAGTACCCAAATTTTTTATTATGTGCTATTTAGATCTATATGATTTTGAATATTTTCATTACAGTCATATAGATGATGCATGATTGTTCATAAATATATGAATATAGAGTTGCATGCTTGTTTCGTAAATATAGAGCTGCATGATTGATTCATGAGATATGAATGATGGACATGATTGATGAATGTTGGGATGCATGATTATTTAATTATCATATGCTTTTATAAAATCAGATTTTGTTTTATTACAATCTGTATTCTTGGACTTGGAATTGTGTTTAGCATATACATTATTGTTCCTATCTTTATTGGAATGTTATCAATCTCATGAGTCCAAATTTTGTGAGATGATATATAAGACTTATGTAGGACTGATATAAGGCTGAAAACATCATTCATAAGACATGAGATTTAGGGCAGCATGTTTGTTTCATAAACCGTGAACATAAGATTACATGATTGGCTAGATAGAGGGTATCATGCTTACCTCATGAGATATGAACATGGGGCTGTATATTTATTTCATAAAATGAATTTTAGAAATTATATAGGGCTGCATATCATTACATAAGATTATAATGGGTTATGATAAATCGCTTGGTCACTATCTGTACATAACTAAGTAATTCTTTATCAGTATATTTAAAGTATTTCATGTGAATAAAATTAATGAGTATGAAATGGTTCTAATGATGAGAAGAATTTATCTTGTAGGGAAAATTAATATGCCCTTACCTACAAGTAAAGAAGGACATGAATGTGGAGTCATTCTGATGGCTGATCCTGAAAGAGAACAATTCAGGAGGTTCCTATGTCTCTTGGGAAGCAGACAAAATAGATAGCTTAATTATATTCTGATAGATGTGAAGACTCCTGAAGATATTATATCTTATTTAGATTCATGTGTCAAATAAGAGATTCATATATAGATGAGCATAAGTATCCATGATAGAGGACCTAGATTATGATTCTCACATTTACATGGTGAGAGGGAGTTGCTAGTCTCACTAGCTCTTGAAGAACTAGTGTATTGGTTGATGTACCTCCTGTAAAAAGGAAATATGCATGATGCTCATATTCAGAAGGAAGTTGAGAACTGTATTCAATAATCTTGTTATGATTATTATGATTAGTGGTGTGGCAGTCACCAAACAAATATTTTCGTTAGTTAAGGAAAATGTGCAGTAAAAGAGCTTGAAGAGTTTCAGGTTGATGGACTACAAATCCATGGCCACACATATGAAGGTAAATACGAAATTTTACAATTCTTATTTCATATTTGGAGGATCTCAAGTCACAATGAGATGTATTTGGTTAGTCACAAGTCCCAAGATCTGTTATGTTCTTTGAATTTTGTACATAGACATGTACAAAGCATGTGTTGTGGTACCTACTTGGTACAAGTGTATGTGGACTCATATATGTCTTGATCAGTGAAAGAGAGTTTTAAATATATATGAAATATGATTAATATAGTGATTAAGGAAGATCACATATGCTGCTCTAGATAGAGCATGTTGAAAAGCAGTAAAGCTTTTTAGGGTTCTAGTTAGTTAGTTTATTTGAGGCATGGTACATATCCATAGATGATCAACATTGCCAACATTCTTATTAAGCTTCTGTCCAGGACAAGCTTGGTATAGTACATAATAACTCCAATAGTTGAAGAGGGAGTATTGATGTGTCTTCATGGGAGACAGCAGATAAAGTCCCCACCAGTTAGTCATTGTACATGACTTAGGAAACCAAGGGTTGTGATAGCTTGTGGAGAGAATCCACATGAGAAGAGACATGGTCAAACGTCTTAGAGACTATTTATAGTCTGTACTGTTAGAGAACAGTTAAAACCTCTTGGAGAGGTAGTTGGGGTGCTACAAATAATAAGAGAAGGATCATTGAGAAAGTGATCACAAATTGAAGAACATCACAGAGAATGGCATGCTCTCAAAGAACTTCTCTAGATAATAGGAGATTCAAGAAGTCAATAAATGGTGAATGGTGAAAGGAAAGATAAGCCTTTCTTTCTGCATGTTATTACACATTTGTTGTATAATGTTGTACGTGATGGGTTTAAAAATCCATGGTTTCTAGTTTAGAGAAACTTTATTCTGGATTGGATCCAGATGATGCTACTTTGTGTAAATAACTGGTTGGTCTTTGAGCAGACCTATTGTGTTTTATGCTTAATACTAAGCATATGTTTGAATACCATTGAGGTACATTAGAATAGACTCTTTATTGTATTTGATACATGGTAGACCTATTATTTGATTGTGCTATCCAACTATTGTTTTAGCCTGAGATAAGTGATGTAATTTGAGACTAGTACTACAAAAGCTAAATGTATTGTGGCTAGTACTACAGAAGCAAGATGTATGTCTGAGAGTACTACAGAAGCAAAATGTGTTTTGCGGATAGTACTACATACTAAGGAGTAGTGTAACTTGGGAAGCTACCTACTAGGGTGAAAGACTTGAGCCTACAACCATTAGGTGTTAATAGTCAACCTTTCTTGAAAAACCTATATGTGTTTTATGATAAAACACATTCAATATGAAGTTTCACTTCATTGAACTCATGGTCATGAGTTCCATTGCATAGGTACTTATGATAATACTACAAATTTGTGACAAGCCTCTATTTGTGATGAAGTTTAAACACTTCCGAGATAATCTTGGTATGGTAGAGAATGTCTCCCTCGTTGAGAGGGAGTGTTGACATTACAACATTGGGAGTCATTCTCCAGTCTTGTAATATCAAGACAATAGGCTTGTGTAGTCCTATGAATATCCTCATATGATTGAGGTGGTGATATTGTAAAGTCTTGTGAGTAATATCAATATAGTAGGCTTGTGTAGCCCTACGAATATCCTCATATGATTGAGGTGGACAGTAGGCTTGTGTAGGCCTACGAATACCCTCATATGGTTGAGGTGGTGATACAGTAGGCTTGTGTAGTCCTACGAATATCCTCATATGATTGAGGTGGACAATAGGCTTGTGTATCCCTACGAATATCCTCATATGATTGAGGTGGACAGTAGGCTTGTGTATCCCTACGAGTATCCTCATATGGTTGAGGTGGTGATACAATAGGCTTGTGTAGTGTTGTCTCCTTTCACACACCTGGGTCACGTGGCAGAAATATTCAAGCCACTTGGTGTGTCCTTGGGGGCAAGTCTCGAGTCAAGGCTGTCACCTTGTTCTTGACTCCTCCGTTTAGGCTCAACTCCTAATGAAGCCAAAGGGGGTAGACCCTATTAAGTTACTAAGGATAAATTACTTAGTATGGTGATGTTAAACTGAATGAGTTACTTAGGAGTTTGAAATTTAACTATAGACAATCAAAGATGACAAGATACAAAAATGAACACATGAAAGCACAATGCTGAGACACAATATATATATATATAAAGCAAGAAAATAACCAATGCCTTAGAATGGAGTCAAAAAATAAAATCAATGTACTTGCATGTGCTTGGAGTGAATGTTTTGCGATTTCCTCTTGGTACGTTTTAAGTTAAATTTGAAGTGTGAGTTGATTAAAATTAGGTGAAGGGGTGGACTCCAGATATACCTGAGAGTACTTGGAGTATGTCCAAAACTAAACCTTCACGGATACCCACAAGGAATATGTGGGTTGAATGGAATCTCTGGGGATTTTGTTCATAATGCACCCATTAGGGTGTGACAGAGATCGGTGCCCCGAGGTCACTTTTCAGAAGTTCCCGCTTCCTTTGGGTATTTTGCCACCGTGATGGTTTGATCTAGGTGTTGGATTTTCACCTGATGGTTTGTCAATTTGGGAGAGTGAGTCCTAATTATACTAGTCACTCAAGTGCTTTTGATACAGCTTGACTAATCGGATGAACCGCATCCAATTGCAGAGCATACACACCGGAGTCTTGTCAATTTTAGTAAATTTTAAAGATGGGTGTTCATGTTAAAAAAAAGGAAACCATCCAGGAACCTCTTTCGATCCAAGTGGATCTCAATCGGGGATTCAAGGAGGGGTTAATTTTATAATAGCTGAAAAAATGATAGAAAAAAAATAGATACACAATTCTAGTTTTCTAATTAGTCCTACCATGAATCTCTTTCCCCTTTCGGGTCAATCGGGAAGTCGTGGGGTAAGTGTTAAGATTACTTTTGAAATATAAAATATGGAATATGAAATTGATAATGAATTAAAGTATACTACCCTGCAGATTAGAGCTACGCTAGTTTGAAAAGGGATGAAAAAAAGCAAAAAAAAGACACCGATGCAAATCCCCCCAGGGGGGATGGGGAATGGGCTCGAAAGAGGCTATTCAATTTTATTTTATTTTATTAATAGTGGTTACAATATCAGAGAACTGATATAATTCTTCTTGATCCTTATATGGAGTGAAATCATGAGCTTACAAAGTGCGAAAATTAAAGGTTTTAGTCAAATGGGAGACCTGTGGGGGGATTTGAATGCTCCTGAGGCCAATTTCGAACAACAGCTTCCTTTATTTTCTGTCAAACCTGATAAAAAAAAGCAAACATATTAGACTAAAATATGCCCAAAATCACTCTGAAAGTACCTTTGGGTCGGCTTACTTTTAATAAAAAAAAAACTAAGTTAAGACTAGTTAAAAAAGGTAAAAAGGAACCAAGGAAAGCAGGATGTCCTTGGGATCTTGGCTTGAATTTGGGGCAGCCAATAAGATGTGCACTTTTATTGCAGAATATGAAATTTTAACGTACAGCAAACAGAAATCAAATGCATGCAAGTTACAAATTTTCTTTAAAATTACATGCAAAAAAGGACGATTTCCCTAAAGTTAGATCTAGATTGCTTATGAAACCTTTTAAGAGAAAGATCTAGAATGTGGGATTTGAGAGGATAGATCTATGTTGAAATTAATTTTAAGATTATAGATCTAAACAAAATCAAAGCTATGAACAAAGTAACCGGGTCAAAGAGTTGATTTTTTTAAGAAATGAGAAGAAGAGGGGAGAAGGTCGGCTCGTTGCTTGAATGGAGCAAGCTAAAAGGAGGCCCTTTTGTGGAGCGCTGAGGGACAGAGTCTTGAGCTTATTGGATAATGAATGGCGTCAATCTTGATCCACACCTTCATCCAATCAGGAACCTGAAACTAGATAACACAAGCCTGCACACACCTCGTGAGATCTGGATATAGATGTATAAAGCAACAAAAATGAAAGATCATGCAAAAATAATCTTATTTAAGCATATAACTGAAATTTTTGAGCATACATCATATGGATAAACAAGATCAAGCAATCTAACTTTCCTAGTTTACACCCTTACTTGATTCAACCGAATCCTTGAAGCCAGAACACAGAAGCGGCACAGAATTTGGAAAGAAATTGTAGTTACCACATTAGCAGCATAACACTGAGAATCCACACAGACACATGCACTACACGGTATAGCCTCCAAAGCTTCTTTATTCACAAATGATGATCAATACACAATTACAATGGCAAGCCCTTCAATCCAGCTCTAACTAGCTTGGAAGAGGGAGCCTCAGCCAGGATATATACAAAAAACAGGACATCCAGCCCAGGGGGGTGCAAATCCCAAGGAGGCACATCAAATAAACTGAAGGAGAGTCCATCAATGCCTGATATGTGTCTACCTAAGCCAGATCTGAGTCTCACTGAGTGCAACTGTCAATCGGGGGGCTGATCTGACTGACACCTCAACCTGTTGACTGAAGCATCCACCAAAACTCATCCAAATGAGCCAAAAACATGTGGAGGAGAGAGGGAGGGCGAAATTCCCCATAAAGGATGTTGAATATCAACTTTGGATCTGATTTGATCACCTCCTTCAGTTAAGGATTTGTCAGATCCAGTCAATCTGCTTCAGATCTGACTGATTTCAATCAAATCGACTGAGAATCCACTGATCTATGATTTTGGATTTGCTCCATTATTCATCAATTTATTAATTAAAATCATCAATAATTGATTTTTGGGGATTTCTAACCTGAGTGATGGAAAATCACTCAAAACTAGGAAATAGTGGGTCCATGGGTTTACATGGTGCTCTTAGCTTGAAAATGAGCACCTACATGATTGAAACTGATTATTTGGCCCACTTTTATTACAAAATCAATTTTTCCAATTAAACTTTAAAAAAATAGCCTAAGTTTTGGAAAAAATAAACTTTAATTAAAAACACTGAAAAAATAAAAAAATTGAAAAATTGAAAAAACCTAGGGGGACTTAGACATGTTCATATGACTCGATCATGATGTATAGCATGTTTATACATTGACACACAGACTCTAATAACCTCAATAGACCTAAATTCCAAGCAGACCACCCCAAATTTGGAGGTATGGAGTGAAAAGCTCAGAAATTATCAGTCGTTTATTCAACAACCAATAATAACCAAGGGAAAATATACCCTGGGCCGATCGGATTGACAAATAAATTCTAAGAGACCGAGTCTTTTACAGACACTATCATGCTAGAACATTTATTACAATTCCCCCATGGGATATGAACATGTGATATAGTACAACAAGGCTTCCCGGAAGCAAGACTGAAGGTCTTCTGAAGTCCGAACAAGTTATCCTTGTCCGGTTCACCAGGATCACTTGATCAAGAAACGACTAAGTACAAATTAGGTGGTAACATGTAGCCCTACAAATATCCTCATATGATTGAGGTGGACAGTATGCTTGTGTAGTCCTACGAATATCCTCATGTTGTGAGGTGGTGTGCTTTACTATGTAAAGTAGATATACTATGTGGTGTATGGCTAGTCATGGTCAACATTTGCTAGAAGGATCCTTTATGGATTAGCTACCCCTAGAGTGATTTACTTTAGCATGTGACTATATGACCCGGGGAAATACATATGATCATAGGTTTGGAAACGATCTTATGAGTATGATATGATAAAGATGACTATTTAATGAAAACACATATGGACCATGTAGAGGTATTTAATATAATCACAAAGAAAGAGAGAGAACTCGAACTGCATATGTTTCCACCAAGTAAACTTGAATTGATTAGATATCAGTTGAGTATTAGTTATGGTAAACAAGTTCAGTTAATTAAGGAATCAACTCCTTAATTTATGCAAGTGATTTTTAGAAATATACACTAATGGAGATGCACTAGTTCTGTTCAGTTACATTCAATTACTGTTCAGTTACATTCAATTACTGTTCAGTTACATTCGGTTCTACTTAGTTACATTCAATTCAACTGTCACATGCCCCAATTTTCCAAAAATAATATTATCATATTTGATTTTATTTCAAGACAATATGTTAAATTTTATGCTAAGTTGTAATTGATGACTCAACAGAGTCAAGGATGTTGAATGTAATTCTTAATATTTTGATTATAAATAAATAAAAGTGGAGACAACAGCTTGGGAGAGCTGTTAAAAGAGTGTTTACTGGTCAAGTTGGTGGAGGAGACTGGGTGGAGAGAAAATAGACAAGTGGCATCATCCTCAAACACTTCCAATGTTGCAGGTGGCAACCTCCCTACATTTGGGGTCATGATTCCCCAAGAAAGTGGGATCAGAGTAGGTGGCTCAATTAATGACAACTAACCCAAAAAGACCTAGGCAATCGTAATAAAAATGCCCATTGAAGAGAGCTGAGGCTACTCATTTTTCCAAGAAGAGAATCATTCAGGTGAATGTACTTCAAAGGATTTCATTGGGAAGGGAATTTCCTAGAAGGTGTTTGAGGGGTAAACTACAGAAAGTGATCTAGTGTAG
Organism: Pseudotsuga menziesii; assembly: GCA_001517045.1. Taxonomy (NCBI): domain Eukaryota; kingdom Viridiplantae; phylum Streptophyta; class Pinopsida; order Pinales; family Pinaceae; genus Pseudotsuga; species Pseudotsuga menziesii. Next base: position 315,069 of record LPNX010370596.1, on the reverse strand, counting down.
CTTTTCAGCTGAAGGATCTCACTGTTGAGTGCAGAGTGATTACTAAGTCAATGGACTAGTATTTGGTTGCCGCTCCACCAGTTCTCAGCCAAGGAGACCAGGAAACAGGCTCAGGGGTCCTGAGGAGATGTTGTTTGAGCGCTCTCCAGGAGTTGGTAGGGAGGAATGGCCTCCCAACGCTGTTGTTGTCCAGCTTAAAACAGGTTCTACAGTATTTTATTTTACTCTGTTTAAAGTTTATATGTGAAACTGAATAATTAATGAATGATTAAATGTTTAGTAGTGAACTTATAGAGATTGTAATCCCTTAGTTATTTGAAATGTTGAATCCGTAATTGATGAAAAATAATCCTACCTGTGTTTTTCCATGTCTGGAATGGACCAAACCATACTCTAGCACGGGAAGTATATTTTAAAATAGATGAAGGATAAGAAATAAATCTGAAATGAATAGAGTTACTATGTATTTCATAATATTGGAATCATTTCTTTCTGCAGATAGTTGTTTTTCAAAAAAGTATATTAATCTGCCTAGTTAAATTTATTGTTTAAACCAGACTGTCGTAATAAAAATGCTAGAAAAGGAATAGCCATAATATTTTACTGATAGCAATGTATTATATTCATGAGTTGTTCAAGTAGATAAGTTATTTCTTTTACACAGTACTTCCTTTTGTAAATTATACTATTAAACTGTAACAAAGGAAATAGAAACAACTCAGATACAATGCTTATCTTATTATGTTAAGCAAAGAATTAAATATTCTTCTTTTAGTTTATTTATTTTAATGATATTAATAACTAACTCAACCTGCAACTATTCGAACCCTAGGTAGGGTATAGTAACATAATTAAATTCTAAAGACAAATTAATTCAAAGATAAAGAATATCTTAACACATAACTTATTTAGCCCTAACAGTATTTTTTTTTATAGAATCAAAACAACTAAGATACAATAGTAACTTATGTTAAATTAAATATGTATTTTAACAAGGAATTGTCCTTTAACTTTTACAAACAGATTATACATGTAAAGGAGTAATGACAGGGTCGAAACCCTTATTTCATTTCTTAGTAAGCTAACAGAAATAATACTACTGAATGAACTAAACTAATATAGACTAGTCACAGTCTTTATTAATAAAGTGTATGTACAAATACAAGCTTAAGTAATTATAGTATACATAGATAATAGTATTAACATAAACAATATCGTTTACAAATTAAAAAAAAAATCTTTAAACAAACTGAAGGAATATTTAAAGAAAGAAACAGAGATTATTTCCATAAACCCTAACTTTGAAATCCTTGAGTCACTGAAATAGTCTTCAATTCTTTTAACAGTAATCGAAAACAATTAATAACAATAAAGAACTTATAATCTTACAAGTTAAATAGGGTAAAACCCCTAGCTCGTATTTATGAGTAGAAATTACCCAGTATTCTTTAATATACAAAACCATTACAGTCGAACCTAGGATAAGTAACAAAATTTCTTTTTACATAAGCATTAAAAGGAAAAATTTAATTCATTCACACAGAGATAAAATACAAATACATAAAGGAAAACGAATTTAAGTTAAAGACAGACTGTCTTAAAACATATTTACATTATATCAACGAGCTCGAAGGCTGAACATAAATCAAAATTTAACAGAGTACAAAACCTCAGCTAAGAGCCGAGCACCCATATCTTGATATGGAGTATAAACAAGTATTAACAAAATATTACAAAACTATAAGTTCTTCCCTAATACGAGGGGAGAGCATTACAAGTCACAGCTTAAAGCCGAAGTCACCTTGTGAAAAGCAAGGGTTATAAAACAAAGCATAAACTATAAAAACAAAGAACAACAACCCAAGACTGGGTGTGACACGGACGTGAATTCTTCCAACTGCAAAAGTTTGTACAAGCAGGGAGAACCATGTTCAAAAACTAGAGCTTACCGTAGACTGTTCGTGGAGCCATTTGAGCAGCGCGACTGTCAACTTTGGAGACGAGTTAACCCTGCAATATAAAAACCAAAATTAATTAAAAAAATAAAGAACCCATATGCAGAATGGAAACCGTAAATATTGCTAGCTTTTAATTTTACTTACTTACCTCAATTGGAAGTAAAAACGATGGAACCTCGGAGGAATAACAACACCACAATCAATGTTAAGAACATCCAAATATTCATTCTCGCTAAGGATAGAGACGACGTGACTCTTGTTCATTTCACATTGATAGCAGGGATGTAGGTAAGCCTGGGCAATGGCTAGGAAGTAGTCAAACAAGCATGGAGTCGGATTGTCACCAACCCGGAGGTGGGAAAACTAAAATCCAAAACCCTACAATGAAAGAGCTTCACAATAATACATGCTAAGCTCAAGTTTTCACCAATGACAGACCATGGTAGAAGAGCAACAAAAGGAAGCTACAGGCGGGCTGTGAAGCCACGTGCAAGGAAAACAGTGAACCCTGACCGAAATAAAGAAATCATAGTGGAGGCGAGCAACAGAACCTAGCTCAAGGGAGTAATCCTACGGCAAACACAAGTGTTGGAGCCTCTGTAACTAATTTCCACTCACGGATGCCATGGGAGCTCGCAGAGCAGCCCAAAGGGCCAATGCAAATGTCGAAACTCAAATAAGCCAAGGGTTGGGGTTGTTAATTATATATACAACCAGTGCATCGCCAAGGAATTTCCACGTGGCCACAATAATATAATCATGCAATGGGTCAACTTTCCATAGTCACCTGTGATCAATAATAACCAATTATTCTCCCAAATGATTTCATCAAACAACATATAAACATTATAGTTTGCATGGGTTTCATATCTTACGATAATAGTTTTAACGTTTAGTGTGTAGCTTATCATCGGCATGGTATACAACATTATGATAACGTTGACATAGAACTGAATATAATCTTATAGCCTCGTGATCCAAAAGAAAACCTTGCATAAATTATTGGGAAACGATATCATAAGAATTCACTAGTAAATCTCGCGAGAATTGTATGTTCTAGTTTGTAAGTTTATACTAATAATTAACATGGGAGATGTTAAAAGGTTATATTAACATTATCATTAGTAATATGCAGAATACATATGTAGGTATTAACCCCTTTTAGAATAGCTACAACTTATCAAGCTTATAGTAACGTCATTATTGTGATATAGTTGGTGTAATAACTAAGTTGTTACCAATAATAATTTAAGACAAATATGAAATCATTGTCATATAAACAGTCTAGTTAATGGTGTAAGAATAACTATATAATAGTTACAGTTTCTCTTACAGGGCGGCATGAAATTTTTTACACAACATTCAAGTTGAGAACATTGCATAGCATCGTTTTGGGTAGGTTCATAAATATTTTGCAAGTGCAACATTAATAAAACCTTTATGTTAATAAACAAATAGTTTATGCATATTTATAAGTCTTAGGAACTAACAAAGTAAATGTTAGCAAACTGTGTAAGGGCAAAGTGAAATGTAAGAACATTTCCTATGAACTCTTTTATTTAGTTTAGATCAATGAGATCTTATCTTAGAATTTGGCTGTTTCTCTTCACTTGGAAAAATGGATTTATGTTTTTACCAAAATACCGAGGTTAACATAAGATAAAAAGAGTGGCTCTATAAGAAAAACACCAACCTTGGAAGCTGTTCATAGATAGAACTTAATACAAGAAATGTATTACATAACTGCTAGGATATGCATATTAAAATTAAGATTATCATGCAGATAAAACAAAATGTTCAGAACCAAAGGAAGTGGTACTATCGCTACGTACTTTATTGGAGGAAATATAATCATCTGAACTTTGTTTACAATAGCAACTGAAGAAAACCGACTGTTTTACCTTACGGAAGTGGTTTGGATTATAACAACTTATCTACTAAGCTTATTAATTTTTGCAAATAGAAATATTGCTGGATGCTTTATGAAATTTAAGACGTTACTCGATCATTCATACCTGTAAACCTGTAAGAACAAGTAATCCATCTGTGTTAGCATAAATGCTAAGTAAGCCCCGAAATTCAAAGTTAGATTCCACCTACTGTCATAATTAGAACTCATCAGTAAACCAAATGTAGAAATAATGTTCAAGTTAAACCTAATATTGTGTTAATAAGAAAACTGCTGAGTTAACATAATTGAGTTTATGCACACTAATCTATTAACTAATTCTTTTATTTCTAAAGCTGTTAGTAAACTGCAGTCTCAACATTTTATATTATTTCAAAATTTTAAATTTTTTTTCTAAAAATTCGGGGTTATGACAATGTGGTATCAGAGCACAAGGTTCAAACACTAGGCCTTGATGAAGCCCAACTAGCTTTCATGAAACAATAAAATGAATTATTATACTGACATATTTTATTTTAAATGTTATTCAACAGAGAACTGTTTTTCTGAAGTTTAACAGACAGGTATGGAAAGGCTGGAAGAATATGCATAGGAGGAATCTCCAGTTACTGAACCAGGAAATTTACCAAGAGATCCTATACCAGAGGATTTAACTTCCAATTCCTTAGAATTGTTACAAATTGTAAAAGATCTAAAATCTGACATGGAGTCTGTAAAGTGAGAAAATGAAAGGATTATGAGGGCTCAAGAAGAGATGAACCAGATCCTAACTGAAAAGTTTCAAATTGAGGGAAGGGGCAGAAGAACAGAATCAGAAGATACAAGTCATCAACATAAATCTAAAAAGATGAAACATACTAAAACTGAAAGTAGTTCATCTTCTGAGGTGTTTGGTGAACAACGAAATCACCATTCTACTAGTGACAGTAGTGATGATAATCAGTACACTAAGAAAATGAAATACAAACCTTATGAGGAGATTTTCGGGGAATTCAAAAAGATAAAACCACCAACCTTTAATGGAGAGACTGAGAAGGGGGAGGAAGCTGAATCGTGGTTATCCGGGATGAAGAAGTACTTCCAAATATATAACTCTTCTAATTAGTTAAAGGCTAGAATGGCTATTTATAACCTCTCAGGAAAGGCTGACATTTGGTGGCAGGATTTGAAAAGAGTTAAGGGAATAAAAGAGAAGAATGTAAACTGGAGTACCTTTAAGAGGTATTTTAAAAATAAATTTATGTCTGAGCAATATTATGAGGAGAGAGCAAAAGAGTTTTATGAGCTGAAGTTAGGATCAATGACAATGAAGGATCTGAATAGCAAGTTCTTAAGTCTACTTAGGTATGTACCATACCTTGTAGATGAGAAACCAAAGGTATAGCGATTCCTCAGCTGTCTACCTTATCATATTAAGGACAGGATTGAATATGCCAATCCAAAGACTTTAGAAGAAGCTATGAGGAAGGCTAATTTCTGTTTTGAACAAAATCGAAAGAAGGAAAGCTTAGCCAACTGGAAAGCCAAGAAAAATAATAATCAGTATGAACAAAAGAAGAAGGATTTTGTGCCTAACAGAAATTCTAAGAACAGTAAGGCCAGAAATTATCCTAATAACAAGAACTTCCAAGGAAATAAGAACAATACACCCAACAATCAGAATAATTCTAAAGGTAAGGAATTTGAAAATAACCATGGAAATTTTACCAAGAACTTTGAGCACAAAGAGCCTATCAAGTGCTAGGAGTGTAATGGCCCACATTATGCTTCAGTCTATCCTAATTGGAAGAAGACTGTTAGCAACATTCATACTATACAAGAGGAGATGACCGTTGGGGAATTAGCAAGGACCATGCCTAGAATCAACGCAGCTTTGGAGAATTGACAAGCAAAATATCAGACTTCCATGGTGGAAGTAGAAGGTATGATAAATTAGACCCCTGTAACTATTTTGATTGATCCAGGAGCTAGTCTTAGTTACATTGCACCTAAAATAGTAGAAAAATGCAAGTTATCTGTTGAAAAATTTGAGAATTCTTGGTTAGTTCAGTTAGCCAATGGTGCTAAAAGAAAGGTAACTTGTTTTGTAAAAGAATGTGCAGTAGTTATGGATCATTTTGAAACTATTGTCAAGCTTAATGTTTTGCATCTTGGTTCTTATGATTTGCTGATTGGTATGGACTGGTTAGAACAACATAGATTAATTCTAAATTGTTATGATAAAACCTTCACATGTTTAAACAGTGACAGAAAACCAGTAAGTGTTAAAGGAATTCCTAGAAAAACCACTATAAGGCAGATTTATGCTTTACAACTTAAAAGAGTTGTTAGGAAGGGTGTAAAGATTATGCAGTAACTATAACTGATGAAGATAGTTTAATCAATATAGATAAGTTAAAATTGGAAGACATACCAGTCTTAAAAGATTATATTGATGTATTCCCTGAAGAAATTCTAGGACTACCTCTGAAAAGGGAATTGGATTTCACCATTAAACTAGTACCAGGTGCGGTACCTAGTTCAAAGGCCCCGTATCGAATGAACATATTGGAACTTAATGAATTAAAATATCAATTAAAAGAACTAATTGATAAAAAGTATATTCGACCTAGCGTGTCTCCCTGGGGGGCACCTGTCATCTTCGTTAAGAAAAAGGACAAAACTATGCAACTTTGCATAGATTACCGTCAGTTAAATAATATGACCATAAAAAATCGATATCTGTTGCCCCGCATAGATGATCTGTTTGATCAACTACGTGGAGCCACGGTGTTCTCAAAAATAGATTTAAGGTCTAGATATCATCAAGTAAGGATTAAAGATGAAGACATCTTTAAGACAACTTTTAGAACTAGATATGGTCATTACGAATTTGTCATAATGCCATTCAGGATTACTAATTCCCCAGTTGTTTTCATGTGTTTAATGAACAACGTTATGCATAAGTATTTAGATAAGTTTGTGGTCGTGTTTATCGACGACATTCTAATCTATTTAAAAACTGAAGAACACAAAGAACATCTAAAAACTGTTTTGCAAGAGTTGCGAGATCATCAACTCTTCGCAAAGTTTAGGAAATGTGATTTCTTTAAGGATAAGATTCATCATTTAGGTCATGTGGTGACCAAGGAAGGAATTTTCGTAGATCCTGAAAATATAAGGACAGTTGAAGATTGGCCGGTTCCTAAGGATGTGATGGATGTTCGATCTTTCATGGGCATTACCGGTTACTACCGGAGGTTCATTAAAGGTTTTTCGAGGATTGCAAATCCGATAACTTCCTTGCAAAAGAAAGGAAAGAAGTTTGACTGGAATCAGAAATGTGAGGAAATATTTAAAAAGTTAAAAACTTTATTAACCATCACACCTATTTTAAGAATAGTTGATCCTAATAAAGAATTTGTAGTGTGCATTGATGCCTGTAATGATGGCTTAGGTGGTGTTCTAACTCAAGAAGGGCATGTTATTGCCTATGAGTCTAGGAAGTTAAAAGTTCATGAAAAGAATTATGCAACATATGATTTGAAATTAGCAGCTGTTATACACGCTTTAAATATGTGGCGACATCACCTAATTGGTAGAAAATTTATTTTGATGACTGATAATAAAGGATTGAAGTATATGTTAGATCAGCCTAATCTAAATGCCAGACAAGCTAGGAGGTTAGCTTTCTTAAGCGAATATGATTTTGAAATTCAACATATAAAAGGTAAAGAAAATAAAGTTGTTGATGCATTAAGTAGGAATGCAAGGATGAATTTTGCAGCAGGTATTTGCACGTATGCTACAGATTTGGATGAATAGTTTAAAGAAGGAATAGAACAAGATGAAAATTACCAGAGTTTGCAAGCTAAAACTAAAGAAAATACAATATAAATATTAAGTAAAGGTTACAATTTAAATGAAAAAGAATTTTTACTGTATAAAGACAAAATGTTTGTGCCTAACGTACCTAAAGTTAAGCTGTTAATTCTGGATGAAATTCATAAAACTCCATATTCAGGCCATCCAAGTTATCAAAAGACTATAACTATGTTAAGAAAAGAGTATTTTTGGCCAAATATGAAAACTGAAGTAGCATAATATATTGCTAGGTGTTTTGAATGTCAACAGGTAAAAACTGAACATCAACACTCAGCTGGTTTGCTTCAGCCATTACCCATTCCTAGCTGGAAATGGGAGATAATTAGTGTAGATTTTATTACTGGGCTGCCTAAAAATCAAAATCAGAATGATTCTATCATGGTAGTAGTTGATAAGTTAAGCAAAGCAGCTCACTTTATACTTGTTAAAACTACCTACAAAGCTGCAAACATAGCTGATATTTTTCTAAAACAGATTTTTCAATTACATGGAGTACCAAAAGTCATAATCTCAGATAGGAATCCTAAATTTACAGGAAAATTTTGAAAGTCTTTGTTTAAAGGGTTAAACACTACATTAAATTTTAGTACTTCATTTCATCCTCAAACAAATGGACAAACTGAAAGGGTAAACCAAGTACTGGAAGATCTATTAAGAATGTATGTGAAAGACAAACCAGGCAAATGGGAGGATTATTTGCATCTGGTAGAATTTGCTTATAATAATAATTATTAGACATCAGCCAAATTTATTCCTTTTGAAATTTTATATGGATGGAAATGTCATACTCCTATTTCTTGGAGTAATCCTGTGGATAGACTGGTATTAGGTCCTGAACTGTTAATAGAAATGGAAGAAATTGTAAAATAGGTGCAGGGTAATTTGAAAGTTGCACAGGATCGACAGAAAAGTCAAGCAGACTTAAGAAGAGATCCAAAGGATTTTCAGGTAGGTGAACATGTGTTCATCAAGGTAAGGCCCAAAAAGACCTCTCTGAGATTGGGAAGTTGTGCAAAATTGGCACCTCGCTAGTGTGTTCCATTTGAAATTTTGTCTAGAATTGGACAAGTGGCTTATCAATTAGCATTACCACCAAATTTAAGAGTACATAATGTTTTTCATATTTCTGTTTTAAAGAAATATGTTCATCATGCTACTCATGTTTTTAACTGGAATGATGTACAGGTGGAACCAGAAGGATATTTTCTAGTGGAACTGGACTGTATCCTCAGGCGGAGGGAGATAACACTTCGGAACCGCACCATTGGACAGGTGAAGATGCAATGGAAGCACCTTATTCCAGAGGAGGCCACCTGGGAATTGGAAATTAAAATGCGAGATTCATATCCAATTCTGTTCCAGGGGAATTCTGAGGATGAAGAATAAATAACATCGAGGACGATGCTATATTCTAAGGGGTGTGTGTATGCCACATGCCCCAATTTTGTAAAAATAATATTATCATATTTGATTTTATTTCAAGACAATATGTTAAATTTTATGCTAAGTTGTAATTGATGACTCAGCAGAGTCAATGATCTTGAATGTAATTCTGAATATTTTAATTATAAATAAATAAAAGTGGAGACAACATCTTGGGAAAGCTGTTAAAAGAGTGTTTACTGGTCAAGTTGTTGGAGGAGACTGGGTGGAGAGCAAATAGACAAGTGGCAGCATCCTCAAACACTTCCAATGTTGCAGGTGGCAACCTCCCTACATTTGGGGTCATGATTCCCTAAGGAAGTGGGATCAGAGCAAGTGGCTCAATTAATGACAACTAACCCAAAAAGACCTAGGAAGTCTTAATAAAAATGCCCATTGAAGAGAGCTGAGGCTGCTCATTTTTCAAAGAAGAGAATCATTTAGGTGAATGTACTTCAAAGGATTTCATTGGGAAGGGAATTTTGTGGAAGGTGTTTGAGGGGTAAACTGCAGAAAGTGATCTAGTGTAACTTTTCAGTTGAAGGATCTTACTGCTGAGTGCAGAGTGATTACTGAGTCATTGGACTAGTATTTGGTTGCTGCTCCACTAGTTCTCAGCCAAGGAGACTAGGAAATAGGCTCGAGGGTCCTGAGGAGACGTTGTTTGAGCACTCTCCAGGAGTTGGTAGGGAGGAACGGCCTCCCAACGCTGTTGTTGTCCAGCTTAAAACAGGTTCTACAGTCTTTTATTTTACTATGTTTAAAGTTTATATGTGAAACTGAATGATTAAATGTTTAGTAGTGATTTGATAGAGATTGTAATCCTTTAGTTATTTGAAATGCTGAATCTGTAATTGATGAAAAATAATTCTACCTGTGTTTTTCCACGTCTAGAATGGACCAGACCGTACTCTAGCACGGGTAGTATATTTTAAAATAGATGAAGGATAAGAAAGAAATATGAAATGAATAGAGTTACTATGTATTTCATAATATTGGAATCATTTCTTTCCGTAGATAATTGTTTTTCAGAAAAGTATATTAATCTGCCTAGTTAAATTTATTGTTTAAACGAGACCATGGTAATAAAAATGCTAGAAAAGGAATAGCCATAATATTTTACTGATAGCAATGTATTATATTCGTGAGTTGTTCAAGTAGATAAGTTATTTCTTTTACAGAGTACTTCCTTTTGTAAATTATACTATTAACTTATAACAAAGGAAATAGAAACAACTCACATATAATGCTTATCTTATTCTCTTAAGCAAAGAATTAAATATGGTTCTTTTAGTTTATTTCTTTTACTGATATTAATAACTAACTCAACTTGCAACTATTTGAACCCTAGGTAGGGTATAGTAACATAATTAAATTCTAAAGACAAATTAATTCAAAGATAAAGAATATCTTAACACATAGCTTATTTAGCCCTAACAGCATTTTTTTTTATAGAATCAAAACAACTAAATTACAATAGTAACTTATGTTAAATTAAATAAGTATTTTAACAAAGAATTGTCCTTTAACATTTACAAATATATTATACATGTAAAGGAGTAATGACAAGGTTGAAACCCTTATTTCATTTCTTAGTAAGCTAACAAAAATAATACTACTGAATGAACTAAACTAATATAGACTGGTCACAGTATTTATTAATAAAGTGTATGTACAAATACAAGATTAAGTAATTATAGTATACACAGATAATAGTATTACCATAAACAATATCATTTACTAATTAAAAAAAATTCTTTAAACAAACTAAAGGAATCTTTAAAGAAAGAAACATAGATTATTTCCATAAACCCTAACTTGGAAATCCTTGAGTCACTGAAATAGTCTTCAATTCTTTTAATAGTAATCGAAAATAATTAATAACAATAAAGAAATTATAATCTTGCAAGTTAAATATGGTAAAAACCCTAGCTCATATTTTTGAGCAGAAATTACCTAGTAATCTTTAATATACAAAACCATTACAGTCGAACCTAGGAAAAGTAACAAACTTTCTTTTTATATAAGCATTAAAAGGAAAAAATTAATTCATTCACACAGAAATAAAATACAAATACATAAAGGAAAATGAATTTAAGCTAAAGATAGACTGTCTTAAAAGATATTTACATTATATCAATGAGCTCGAAGGATGAACATAAATCAAAATTTAACAGAGTACAAAATCTTAGCTAAGATCTGAGCACTGATATCTTGATATGGAGTATAAACAAGTATTAACAAAATATTACAAAACTGTAAGTTATTCCCTAATACGAGGGGAGAGCATTACAAGTCATAGCTTAAAGCTGAAGTCACCTTGTGAAAAGCAAGGGTTATAAACTAAAGCATAAACTATAAAAACGAAGAACAACAACCGAATACTGAGTGCGACACGACCATGACTTCTTCCAAGTGCAAAAGTCTATACAAGCAAGGAGAACCATGTTCGAAAACCAAAGCTTACCATAGACTGTTCATGGAGCCATTTGAGCAGCGCGACTGTCAACTTTGGAGATGAGTTAACCCTGCAATATAAAAACCAAAACTAATTAAAAAAATAAAGAACCCATATGCAGAATGGAAACCGTAAATATTGCTAGATTTTAATTTTACTTACTTACCTCAATTGGAAGTAAAAACGATGGAACCTCGGAGGAATAACAACACCACAACCAATGTTTAGAAGATCCAAACCATCATTCTCGCCGAGGATAGAGACGACGGGACTCTTGTTTATTTCACACTAACAACAGGGGTGTAGGTAAGCCTAGGAAATGGCTACGAAGGAGTCAAACAAGAATGGAGTCAGACTGTCACCAACCCGCAAGCAGGAAAACTAAACTCCAAAACCCTACGACAAAAGAGCTTCACAATAATACACACTAAGCTCAAGTTTTCACCAATGAAAAACCACGGTAGAAGATCAGCAAAAGGAAACTACAGGCGGGTCGTGAAGCCACGTGCAAGGAAAACAATGAACCCTGACTGAAATAAATAAATCATAGTGGAGGCTAGCAATAGAACCTTGCTCAAGGGAGTAAGACATGAAAAACACAAGCGCTGGAGCCTTTGTAACTAATTTCCACTCACAACCGCCATGGGAGCTTGCAGAGTATTCCAAAGGGCCAACGCAAATGTCAAAACTCGAATAAGTTAAGGGTTAGGGTTGAAAATTATATATACAACCAATGCATGGCCAAGGAATTTCCATGTGGCCGCAATAATATAATCATGCAGTGGGTCGACTTTGCATAGTCACCTGTGATCAATAATAACCAATTATTCTCCCAAATGATTTAATCAAACAACATATAAACATTATAGTTTGCATGGGTTTCATATCTTACGATAATAGTTTTAACGTTTAGTGTATATCTTATCATCGGCGTGGGTATGCAACGTTATGATAACGTTGACATAGCACTGAATATAATCTTATAGCCTCGTGATCCAAAATAAAACCTTGCATAAATTATTGGTAAACAATATCATAAGAATTCACTAGTAAATCTCGCGAGAATTGTATGTTCTAGATTGTAAGTTTATACTAATAATTAACATGGGAGATGTTAAAAGGTTATATTAACATTATCATTAGTAATATGCAGAATACATATGTAGGTATTAACCGCTTTTAGAATAGCTACAACTTATCAAGCTTATAGTAACATCATTATTGTGATATAGGTGGTGTAATAACTAAGTTGTTACCAATAATAATTTAAGACAGATATGAAATCATTGTCATATAAACAGTCTAGTTAATGGTGTAAGAATAACTATCTAATAGTTACAGTTTCTCTTACAGGGTGGCATGAAATGTTTTACACAACATTCAAGTTGAGAACATTGCATAGCATCGTTTTGGGTAGGTTCATAAATATTTTGCAAGTGCAACATTAATAAAACCTTATATGTTAATAAACAAATAGTTTGTGCATATTTATAAGTCTTAGGAACTAACAAAGTAAATGTTAGCAAACTGTGTAAGGGAAAAGTGAAATGTAAGAACATTTCCTATGAACTCTTTTATTTAGTTCAGATCAATGAGATCTTATCTTAGAATTGTGCTGTTTCTCTTCACTTGGAAAAATGGATTTATGTTTTCACCAAGATACTAAGGTTAACATGAGATAAAAAGAGTGGCTCTATAAGAAAAACACCAACCTTGGAAGTTGTTCATAGATAGAACTTAATACAAGAAATGTATTATAGAAATGCTAGGATATGCATATTAAAATTAAGATTATCATGCAAATAAAATAAAATGTTCAGAACCAAAGGAAGTGGTACTTTCACTACGTACTTTACAGGAAGAAATACAATCATCTGAACTTTGTTTATAATAGCAACTGAAGAAAGCCGACTGTTTTACCTTATGGAAGTGGTTTGGATTATAACAGCTTATCTACTAAGCTTATTAATTTTTGCAAATAGAAATATTGCTGGATGCTTTATGAAATTTAAGACATTACTTGATCATTCATACCTGTAAACCTGTAAGAACAAGTAATCCATCTGTGTTAGCGTAAATGCTAAGTAAACCCCGGAATTCAAAGTCAGATTCCACCTATTGTCATAATTAGAACTCATTAGTAAACCGAATGTAGAAATAATGCGCAAGTTAAACTTAATATTGTGTTAATAAGAAAACTGCTGAGTTAACATAATTGAGTTTATGCAAACTAATATGTTAACTGTTTCTTTTATTTCTAACCGTTAGGTGTTAGTAAACTACAGTCTCAACATTTTATATTATTTCAAAATTTTAAATTTTTGTGAAAATTTGGGGTTATGACATCAACTCAGTTACATTCAATTCAACTCCGTTAGAGTTATTTAATTAATAGAAGGCACATATCTTCATGTGGAAGATAATTATGGAGTTCCAGCTTGACACTAGACCAGTATGGGGTGCGTGATTAAATATGGATGAGTGTTCTAAGTGTTAACAAGTTGTTGCTACATGCAACCATTCTAATTTTTGTTGTAAAACCTAATTTGACTTGTTATTAAAGTTCTATGCACTTGGCAAGTTATATACAGTGTTCCGTTCGATCTCCTCTTTCTGGTGCTCTTGGTGAAAGCAATCTTCTATTGTGTTGTAATCATTCTCTGCAACTAATCTATCATACTCTAAGATCGTTTGATGGGTTTTTTATCCTCTGAATCAGTAGAGGGTTTTCCAAGGGTATATCATGTGTTCTATGGTTTGATTTATCTCTTTGGATTATTGATGAGAGTTATATGCACTGTTATTATGGATTAAAGTTTTAAAGTTCAAGTTTCTTCATATTTTTGCTCCATCTCTAACATTCTTCAGATTCAAAACCACTCGGTGAGTTAGATCGGGGTTTTCCTTCTTCCAATTTGTCAACTTTTGAAGAAGAAAAGAAACAAGATTTATCTATTACTATTCCTGAGTTTCATAGTTTTAATCCTACCCAAGTTGACAATCTTAAAGCTTATTCTAGTCCTTTGTCATTTGAACGCATAAAAGATGAAATTATAAATAATGAAGGATTTGACGTCTTAAATTCTGATTAGTAAATTAAAGGTTAAAGTACTACCTTCTCCACATATTCAACTACTTTCTCCACAGATTCAACCACCTTCTCCATAGATTATTCCAAATATGGCATCTCAATCCCCTAATAAGATGGATGCCATAATGGCTGCTAGATATTCCCCATTAGTCTTACATAAACCTCTTAATGCTCTTCCTCAAGGGGATTATCATAAATATATTCCAAGGTTTAATGGTCAAGGTGAAGTTACAGGAGAAGAACATTGGAATGCTTATTTTATCTATGCTGACAACCAAAATATGGAAAATTAGGATGTATGGATGCGAGTATTTGTCCAAAGCCTAGATGGGGAGGTGAGAAAATGGTTTAGAGAATTGCCACCAATTTCTATAGATGGAATAACAACTTTGGAAGAAGTTTTATGAGACAGTGGGGAGATACTAAAGATTATCTTTACTATATTAATGAGTTTGGATATTTGAAAAGAAAACAAGCTGAGACAATTACTTTTTTTACCAAACATTTCAATAAGATGTATAATAAGATCCCTGCAAAAATTAATCCTACTGAGACATCTGCAAAACTTACTTATGCAAATTATTTTGATGTTGAGTTGTCTTTATTACTAAGGGAAAGGAGATCCATTACTCTTGTGAATATGCAAGGATAAATCAGAATATCATGGGGATGACAAGAAAAATAAAAAAGAAATGCTACCATCTATTTTGGGAGCAAAGGTAATAGATAGTAAGATGGATGAGATTACCAAAATCATTAAGAATTTATCTCAGAAATCACTAGGATGGAAATGGAAAATAAAACTCAAAATAGACATACTCAAGAGAATGATAATCATAATCCCAATAAGTTTAGAAGGCTATTTAATACTAGGTTCTTTCCTACATATAGGAGAAATAATGAAGATAAAAAAATACAACCTCCTTTTCATAATAATATGGTACAGAATGATGAATATAATGAAGTAGTTGAGGTGGAGGTCGAAGACTTCGATCCAAACATTGAACAATTGGACGATATGCCCTGTTCCAATTTTTTAACTAGGTCTAAATATCAATATGCAAAAGTTTCTTATTATCATGAAAAATATGATTTTGAATAGGTTTAATATATCCCAGATATTTGCCATGCAGTTCCATAGACTTATGGCCTTAGATCTGGAATAAATCAGGCTTCATGAGACAAGCAAAAACCAAGGAATGTTCTTGCAAAGCAAGGATTAACTTTTGAGAAGAAAAAATATCAACAAGGAAATAAAGATAGAGTTGTAGATATGGAAGAGTTAGGCATATTTTCTTCTAATTTCAATATTGAACATGAAAGTAGCAAGATCAAAATTCCTATTCCATTTACTGAACTCATTAAAAACCATTCATATAGAGAGCCTACTCTCAAAATTTTAAATCCTCCGGTTAATTCTATCCCTTCAAATGTGGCTAATTTACAATATGAAAATCCAACCATAATTTTTGGTCCCAAATCATTTGATCATCCAGATGATAAGTCATACTTCCCTCCGCCATTTTATATTACTCTCATAGTTCACGATCAAATGTTACATAACTGTCTTCAATATTTTGGTGTTTTGCACAATCTTATGCCCAAGGCAGTTATGGAAGATTTAAGGATAAATATGCAATCTTTATATTACTCTCATAGTTCACGATCAAATGTTACATAACTGTCTTCAATATTTTGGTGTTTTGCACAATCTTATGCCCAAGGCAGTTATGGAAGATTTAAGGATAAATATGCAATTCCACGAGCCGCACCCAAAGAGATTGAATACAATTTCTCCCACCTTAAAACTTCCCTCTTGTCTTTCCCTGCAAAAATAAACTTCTCCAAATATCCATTGGCCATGTATTCATATATCAATGCGCTTGTAGGGATTTCGAAACAATACCCCAACAGATGAACCAAATTGAAGTGATGGACCCTTCCATTGGTGGCCACTTTTTTCATGAATTGGGCCTCACTATGCTTATCCCTATCAAGAAGTTTAATGGCCACTAGAGATCCATTCCGAAGAATTCCTTTATAAACCACACCAAAACCCCCTTCTCCCAATTTTTTCTGCAAAGTTGTTTGTGATTTCTTGAGGTCAGATTGTGAATTTATGGTTTCCATTAGCATTTCATAAGAATATTCCTTGAGGAATTTCTCCACTTTTGAAGTGGAGCTTCTAGGAGGCGAATATTTTCTCTTCTTCACATAAAAATTGAGATTAGTATTAGTGCTATTGCTGTCAGTGCAAATCCTCCAACGGAACAACCTACAACAAAATGAAGAGATTGATATATAAATGTGATCTTAGTACAAACCTAGAATAATATGAGAACCTAATTCACCATGGTGTTAAAGCGAAAAAATAGAATAGGTAGCAATCATAAATTTACCTAATATGATGGTTGTTTGGCAACCTGTAACTTGGACATAAGACAAGTATCGTAAGTCACGTGAAGGATTCATATATATATATATGATAATATATTTATGTTAATTTAGATGTTTAAAGTGTTAGAATAATCAACCCATAGTATTTACCCACTTAGACATTATTTCATTTATTTTGTCTTATTTGCCTAGTCCATGAGTCCCACCATGTGCAAGTTGCTAATTGCCTATCCATAGAGGTCAAAATTGACATTATTGACTCATGGAGCGCTTGGGAAAGCCTTGGGAATCAAATCTTCTTTATTCCTGGCCTCCTAGGCGCCCATCTGCTTTTTCTGCTTTATTCCCTGCTTTTTCAGTGTTTTAAGGCACATAGGAAAGCAAGACTAGGTGAGGTGAATCAACTTTGTTGCCTCTTCCTCCTCCACTCTTTCCTCCATGAAAAAGAATGTATGAGATGCCATTTTACCACTCTTTAGCTTGCCCATGCACCCTTGCTAATTCGTGGGGTCCTTGATAGATTTGGGATCAGCTTTTTACACCTATGGGGGATTTGCCTATTTTGGGTAAGCCTGCTTTATGCTAGATTTGGATGCTTCCTTATGAATTCGATTTGATCATGTATTATATCTATTCAGAAGCCTATGTTTTTACAGGGTTCTCTATTGTACACTCAGTTAATATAATTTTGTGTTACAGCTCCATATTCAGTCTCCATTGTTGATAATTTTGCATGATCAATTGTTAATTGTTGTGGGTGAAATTAATCTACTGCAGGCCTGAATTTCTACATGGTATCAGAGCCATTGTAGGTTGTTAATCTCCTCCAAAAATTGTTTTGCAGGTTCGACATCAAGACTGGGAGCCTTCTACTGACAGCCGGGACAGATTTTCTAAAGCTATGGATTCACAGAAAACTATCCTCACTCCCTTCAAATTTTTTGAATGGAAAGCAGAGATGGAGATTTTGTTGAGAGCAAAAGGCCTCTACAGGGTGACTATGGCTACAGAAGCAGATCCCAATGCCGCTGCAGAGAAGATCAAATGGCACAATCGGAGAGATGAGGCCTATGGCCTCCTATGTCTCAGTATTTCCCGAGACCTCCTTTTCCATCTCGATGGATTGACTTCACTGGATCAAGTATGGGAGAAAATTTCTGAACTCTTTGGAAAGACAGATGAGATGAGGGGACACCAAATCGAAAATGAATTGATTTCCCTGAGTCCCAGTAATTTTGAATCCCTGCAGCTATATTTCTCCAAGTTCAAAGCACTAGTTTTGCAGCTGAAACAGTGTGGTATTAAAAAGAAAGATGAGCAGCTCGTATTGTCCATCCTCTCGAAGCTAGGGCCTGATTAATTAGTCTTTGTTTTGACCTTCTATGCCACAAAACTCACAGCTCGGACCTGGAAGATTCCTAGCCTTGGAGATTTCATGGAATCTCTCACACAGGAACAAGACAAGCTGGTGATGATGGGCACCATCAAACCTTCCAAAGACCAAGCTCTGGTTGCTGGGATTCGAAGGTGGATTCAAAAAGCAAGAAGAAAAC
>LPNX010370596.1:275264-293468 GCA_001517045.1 Pseudotsuga menziesii | reverse complement strand
GCCATTTGACCACTCTTTAGCTTTCCCATGCGCCCTTGCTAATTCGTGGGGTCCTTGATAGATTTGGGATCAGCTTTTTACACCTATGGGGGGATTTGCCTATTTTGGGTAAGCCTTCTTTATGCTAGATTTGGATGCTTCCTTATGCATTCGATTTGCTCATGTATTCTATATATTCAGTAGCCTGTGTTTTTATAGGGTTGTCTATTGTACACTCAGTTAATATAATTTTGTGTTACAGCTCCATATTCAGTCTCCATTGTTGATAATTTTGCATGATCAATTGTTAATTGTTGTGGGTGAAATTAATCTACTGCAGGCCTGAATTTCTACATAAAGTTGAGTGCACCATCCATATTAATATTGAAAGCTTCAAATGAGAGCGATGAAGAAGGGAAATATAGTAACCCCCTTTATTTGGCTTCAAAGAGTAAATTTATAACATTTTAACTGAACTAGTAGATTCAGGTAGTTTTGCAAAAAGTTGAAATAGAGCATACCGTGGCTGGGGCATTTTTGGGTATGGGGTCTGTCTTTGCAATAGCAGAGGAACGGTCAAGTCGATTCCATAATGTTGTAACCACATATCCCTCCAGTTGCTTCACATAATTCACATACTTTATCTCTCTTCGTATCATTGGAAACCCAATACATTTTTCCAACCTCAACAACTAATTATTCCATAGAACATTGGTTGATTAAATGCCTAGGGTTGTAGAAATTGTAATAGATAGTAGCATTACATTTCCATATCTATTGTTCTCTTGTGGAGTCAAATACATCATGAAAGGGTATACTATAGTTACACTTGTACACATCTACGGTCCGATTTTCTTTACCCGAAATGTAGAAAAGGGCATCTCCTAAAAATGACACATGCTGATTATTATTGCGACGAGGGAGGAAATCGTAGTTCTTTCCCATGAAAACAATGAAGCCCTCAGGAGAGTCCATCCTTAGTATTGTGTAACTCTGGCCATGAATCTCAATAACTGGAGATGAGTTCTGCAGACAGTTGCTCTGAAAGCGAGGGAGACTGCATCTGCCATTTCCTAGACCAAAAGGATATGTGATATTCATAGTCCCACATTGACTAGTATTTTGGCAATATTGATATTGTGCATCCAATATGCATAAGGAGTAGGGGAAAAGAGGGGCACAAAAATAAGTAACGATAAGGAAGAGGAGGTGTTCAGGAAGGGAATTAACATATAATTCCATCGAGACCAGACATGCAAGATGATAGGAAAAGGCTTCGGCCTTGGGAAGCAAAAGATGATTCCCTAATAGTATCAAGAGAGATTTTGGGATTTTCAAGCTTCTAATTTCATTATGGCCATGGTTTATGACAAAGTATTTGAGGTCAACCACAACAATTTCGAGGAAGGGATAGGTTCTTGACCTTAGAGCAAATGTAACCAACAAAACGTTCAACTAATAAATGGAGTTGGACAAAACCATCCTTGTAACAATGACTCTTCTTTTACAAGTCATTTTTCTTCATTAGTGGAAGTAACGAATATAGGAATTATAATGAAATAAATATCAGTAGATTTGACCCAACATGTATCGAGTCCATGCAAAAACTTCAGTTGTACCTGATGGAAGAGTTTTCACCTTGCACAATTCAAGGGTCACCTACGAATTTTTAAAGCTCATGATCAAATGACAATCGATATTGTATATATACTTTTTGAAGTCCATGATCACAGGACGTTTGACAATGTAAATATACCTGGTTGGATATTGAAAGTGTATATACTAACCAAGTGCGTACACTATATGTGCGGGTAAGTGAAGGGACTGCTGCTCTTTGCTTTAGGGACACTTTAAATTTCACTAACAACTCAAATAAACACTTACAACACTGTAATAGGATGGAAGTACTCATGAAACTCAAATTAGCTGACTGTTATAGCTAACAGTACTCTACAGGTGGTGTTGCATCTGACTGTTACAATTGACAACAACCTATAGAACAATAATAGCTGAGTTGCGGCTAACTGTTTACCAACTTTCTGATAACACCTGTGTTATCAGGAATATATCACTTTTTGTGGACAAAAGATGTTCCTCTGGTTTGAATGGTTCAGATCCAAAACAAATGAGTGAATAACTCAGTTGAAGACCTTCCCTAAACGTTATAGACGCCTAGAATGTAACTCTAATGCAGGACCTGTATACCTGTAAAACATATCAAACATACAAAGACATCAAAACTACCAAAAAATCATCTACACATCCATATTAGTGACTAAGTAATCCAATAACATATATGTGAGATTAACGCAACAAACATGTGGGATGGAAATCAACTTTGCATTAGAAAATGAATGAAATAGCTTACAACCATGTGCCTTAGTGCCGATGCATTCCTTCATAAGACTAGCACCTTGTCCCCGATAGCTCCAACTTGCTCCATAATTGCTCTCTGATGGATTAGGCCAGGATATCAATTCAACAACATAACTCTACTATTATTCTCTCCCCCTCAACCATGGAGTATGAGCTTGTATTTATAGGGCTCAAATGGATAGGATGGTTGAGAGATTGGTGGGTGAGGTGGCTATAAGATCCTGCAAAGAGGAATCTCGACCTTAACCAACCCAGGTGAGTAGGGATAAGGTTATACAGGAGGCTCTTGTTCTAGAAGCCTCAAGAAACCTCCTCTTTTTCACTTTTTACCAAGGGCACCACTTATACCCCTTTATGATAGAGTGGTGATGGGTAGGAACCACGCCAACAACATAAGTTAAAGGCGGTGGCACCACCTAGTTTTCACACAACTAGTGCGGTGCTGAACAAGGTATCGCTTATCTACTTGAGGGTAGAAGCGGTGCTGCACTTTTGTATTTTGGAATCAACACCTAGAGCAAGATTCTCTTCAAGTTTGGGATTTGAGGGCAAATGTCTATGTTAGGGATCCTATCACATGTTGGTGACAGATTTTGAGTGTAATAGAATGCCCCCCAAAGCATGAGGCTAGAGGGATACTATAGGTAAGAGCTTTGATAGAGCAAGTTATCACTTCAAGTTAAGAGCCAGCTTGATCATAGAGTGTCATTGAACAGGCATCTGCAAATACATCAATAATTTGACTCATTAAATATAACTTCATCATGTCTGTAGAACAATACAAGACAGATACATGAGAGGAATAAACAACCATGGCTACTAGAATACAACATAGATCCATGTGATAGAGGACTCAAAATTGGACATAGCTACTAGATATACAATGTAGATCTATGTCATACAGGCACAAATTTGAGCATAGCCACAACCATACAAATGTGGATCCATGCTGGTACTTCATACAATATACTCCATCGCAACCTGAGGAGTAAGCTATGAGTGCTTAATAAATACCTAGGGTATTCATCTCGTCTTCCACAAAGTACGATTATATCCATGTGATTACAATGTTCTGAAGTCGAACATGGTAGAAACCACTTGATTACCAGTCAATGAGGTGAACCGTTAATAAGTGCGAGGGAGATCACCATTGATGTCAATGATTCCCAAGGTACCCTAGTACAGTCTATTGAGTGTGAATAGATGTCTTGGTGTCGAACACCCAACAGAGTCTTCTGATCAAAGGTCAATGATGTGAAACTTTGTCGATAGTGAGAGAATCCGTCATTGAGGCATACAAATCTCAAGGTACTAAACTTGTTTCTAAGAATACTTCCTGGATGATGAGTTGATGTCGACAGGAATAGTCTCGTCGAAGGAGGGCCATGATGAATCCCATATCGATGACATGAAAATTGGAACAAAGTTTTGGAATATCGTAGATAATGTAACCATAGGACTGACTCAAAGTACTAACATAAAGGCTGTTTTAATTGCAGAGGTAAACTTCTTTATTCCTTTGAACATTGGACGACATGACAAAAGACTTGGCAACATGACTAGACCAGACAGACACACAATGAGACAGTGGACAATGAATTCTTTTGAAAGACTCAAAGGAGTGACATGACTCATGAAAGTGGATTGACTTGTAGGTCAGCTGAATACCCAATTGATTGAATGATATGTAGACAAGTGCCATGTTCAAAGGTGACAAACAACTGCAATTGGATTTGCAAAATGATTCCCTTCGCTTAATTCCCCCATCATGATTGATGAGTGCCTCTTTTCATTTTTACGAGTTCAAAGAGGGTAACAAACACTCGTTTAAGCTTATCCAAAGAAAAGTCCATTCCCATATATTTCACGAACCTGAGAAAGGAGGGGTTCAATCCCAAAAAAGGGTCTCTCGGTGTTTAATTTAACGAGTCCAATGAAATCAAACTCGACATCGTTCATATTTAGAGAGTCTGAACAAAGACAAAAGAAAACTCCAAAGGGTCCTTTTTGGTAAAATAGTCTATCCGAACCGAAAAAGAGATAACTTACTATCAGAGAGACGACTCTTCAAATACTTTTACGAGTATGAAGAAGACAAGTACTTGAAAATATTTTCATATTTAGGGAGTCCGAAAAGAGCTTAAAGGAGACTCCATTAGGTCTCTTTTTAACGATGAATAGTTTTACGAGCCTAAAAAGAATCAGAAAAAAGACTCAGAACTTTAATACTGAGTTTTGAGAACGTGACGAAAGTATCGAAACAAACGCTCGAGGAATTTTTTCCATTTTAAAGAAGTATGAAAAATTCAAAAACAAACTTCCTATAGATTTTCGCTGTTTTCATTTCTACCCCAACAAAACTCAATAGCAACGTTAATTTCTTGAAAAATGACTTTTACTAAGTCATATGGATTGATTTTATAATGATAACAATTTTAAAATATTAAAATGACATTAAAAAACCCTAGAATAGCTATAAAAGTCATTTCAAATAGTACAAATCAAAACATTTCACTATTTACCACTAGTCAAGAGCGTTTTGGAGCAACTTTGAGCCAAATCTTCAGCTGTTGATCCCGGGAGATCTGACCATTCGATTCGAGCGCTGTCAGAGCCAGGTAAAAGACAAAACCCTAAGCTTTCACTTTCAAGCATTTATTTTTTTTATTTTAGGAGGGTTTTTGGCCATTTTAGACAATCCCTAAACTTAAAATGCGGGCACCACTCCTGCCCCTTACAAGCCATATGGTGCACCATGAGAACCTTGCTCATAACACTGCGCTCAAGTGGTGCCACCACTCTGCACAAACAGAGCTCAAGCGGTGCCGGCTGTGAGTTGGGAGAAATGTATGGATAGGCAAAAACATAAGCTTTTAATTGATTTTGATGATTGGATATGTTTTTAACTTGTCCATTAATGCTTTTTGGCAGGTTTCCAACGATAAAAAATGGTGATATGGAAGGAATGACAGCATGATGATCATGATTCCCTTGCTGAAAGAAATGCAGGATGTATAGCCGCATTGAGGAACTGCGGCCTCCTCAAGTTCTTCTGCACACCTAGTATGGTGTCTCATGAGAGATTGCTGGAGTATATACTCAATGTGTGGAACCCGAAACAACTATACTTCGAGGTGGGGGCACATGTGCTAACCATTGAAGTAGAAGAAATCTACTTCTTGACTGGATTATCAAGATGGGGCGCCCTGATTTCATTGACTGGTTCCCATGGAGGGGACATGACTACTCAGGAGCTAATTGACCGCCACTACCTTCTCGGTACTAGAACTTCAGGGAAGAATATTTCCATTGAGGTAGAAGTGGATATTCCTCTCTGCACTCTTATTTTTACCATGCAGAGGCTGGCTAGGAGGCAAGGGCCTCATCAGGATTCTAGGGCACATATGTTGTATGTGATAGAGGCTATGGCACCTACAGTTTTCAACTGGATGGACGCATTGCTACCGGTCTTTAAAGACCAGTTGAGCAAGTGTCAGCAGGGAGAACTAAAAAAGTTTGGCTATGGTTCTATCTTAGCCTATTTATTTTTTTAGCAGATCTCTCAGTTGTTATACACCTGAATGGCACCTCTCCGTCCGAGTGCCGACATCCCTCATGTTGGCACACAAAAGGACACTTATGGATAGAGGTTTGCCCAAAACACTATAGATTGGCTTGTCATGAAATACATTCTTTCACCATCCATCTAGTTACTTTGTCATTTGCCTATATTGAGATGTATTCGCGACTATAATTTTATACAACTCGCACATCACTCGCGAGTCTCCTGTACAGCAAGTCGCGAATCCATGTATTCGCGGGTTGCACTTATACATAGTCGTGAGTCATTCGCGGGTTGCTCTGCTACAGACCCGCAAATGTGTCTCAACATTAAAACATAAAAATACTCATGCTAATGGGAGATTAGTTAAGTTATTTAACTTAATTTCCTTAACTGCTGTAACCTCCCTAACCTTCGAGAATTGCCTTATTTCACCCATATAAATACAGGCCTTGGGGAGGGTGTCTATTACTTACACTTGGAGAGCAAAGTTATGCTGGTGGAGTTTATACAGAAGTCTTTGGAGCAGTGAACTCAGAATCCTTTGGTTGCAGAGGAGTCGTTGTTTCAGGCATTGGGTTGTATCTGAACTCTTTCCATTATTGATAATAAAGAGATTACTTCTTCCATATGTGTTTCATGTCTTGTGGTTTGATAATTATTTATGCTTCTGCATCTATATGTGATTTATCTAACCTGCTTATACATATATGAATCATCTTGTATCTGGAAAAGTGTTTCTTGACAGGTGAAAGAGGAACAATCCTGAAGACTTTGGAAGTGGAATAGAGAAGAAGAAGATTAGCAAGGATCGACCTTCGTTTAACAAGTAAGTCCTTTAATCTTCCTATTTCTTATTCTGTGCTTTAAGAGTCAATTGTCTGCAAGAAATTGAGTATGTTGGTAACCCCAGACCTTAGGTTATTAGGTGTATAATCCCGTACAACAGAACTGGCGACTCCATTGGGGAGCCCAGACTGCTGTAGGTTGTTTTCTGTCCTCCTGACCAGTTTTGCTTGTGAGTCTGTTTGTGATTTTTATCCTGGTTCTTATTTACTTCAGCATTTGAAAGTCCTGGGTTTTTTCTTGATTTTCTGAGAAAATTTTTATACCCTTTCGCGGGTTGTCTTTCTAGACAGTCGTGAATATTACTGTGCATTTGCGGGTTGTTATACTGGACAGTCGTGAGTCACTCGCGAGTTTCTCTTAGTGACAGTCGCGAATACTCCTGGAAGTGGGGATTTTTGAGATAAGTTTTGCTTGTTCTTCTCTTTGTTTGGTCCCTGTTTCTGAGTGGTATTTCTTTAAGAATGCTGTGTAGTGAGTCTGAGTACTGTTGGTGATCACATTTCCTTGCTTTTTTGGAAGCTCTTGAGTCTTTTTTCTTGGTTTATTTACTGCTTGCATACTGAAGTGTTTTGGCCTGTTTGGGTAGTGAGTTAAAGTGTCTTAGTCCAGATCAGTGATCAGGGTCTTGGGCTCAGTTTTTTCAAGTCTGTATTCTGACAGTGGCTGGTTGTCACTTGCCTTTGTAATTCTGCATTGATTCTTTGTCATTGTTTGTACCCAAGCTAGGGTTCCTAGCCTTCCTTCATTGGTTGTCTTTTGGTCCTACTAGCCTATTGCTTTTTTACAGTTTATAAGTGTCAAGTTTGCTCAAGCTTTGTGCATTGTAGATTCATAGTATATTTTTTATTATTTTTAAAAGTGAAAAGAAAACATAGTTAAAGCTTTTGCATTGTAATTTTTGCATAAGTAGTGTTCATTTCAATTTAAAAATATTATATCAAAAAACTACAAAAACATAGGCTTAGTTTCTTTCATCGTAGCTTTCATTTCATCAGTACATATTTGCAAAAATTAAAAAGAAGTTTGTTTTTATAATGGTAATTTTTCTTTGAATGCACCTTTTACTTTCATTTGTTTCTTGCTTGAGTCAAAACATCATACAGTATACCACTCCATTTCCTCTTGAGTAAAGAACAACCCTTTAAAATAAACGCATAAATTAAAATATACTTGTAAGTTTTGTTTTTTAGGGGCCTTTCACCTACTAGCTTAGGCTAGACTTGTGGGCTAGGGAGTGTAAACTTCCCACAAGTTATAAACTCAGATGTAGTGGACCTTTCTTTAGGGAAATCCTTGACTGTATCACTGTATCTGGGAAGCTCCTCTCAAACGGGAGTTAAGCACTAGGCTGCGTGGAGGCTTGGACAGAGGAGATAACCCTCCGAATCCTTGTCAAAACGTAACCCAAGAATTTTACGCATCTGGGGATTCTGTCCTAGACATATTTTTGGGCTCACCTACCTTGCCCATGCGTACGAGTTTGGCTGACGACTGTCCCCCCAGACAGCTAGTATTGCCAAGGTAGCCTTTAGTCTCTTGTCTTTTAGGGTTCATACCTAGGTAAACCGGAAGGCTATTTCTAGTTCACCTTGAATGGGATTGGAAGGTAACCCTTATGGAAAGTGTAGGAGGGCGGTGGGTGATTCCTCCGCTTGTGCCTAAGAACCACCTCAAGGACGCCAAGTAATCGTTCATCAGCTTTCTTCGGGAAAGTATATCTTTTACCCTGGTTTGATTGCTTGAGACTGCAGGAACTTTTTTAGTGTATGCTCTGTGGTTTTGCCTGTGTTTAGTTGGCCTTAGGGTGTGATTTGTTAAATTTTTAATTCTGGAGGACCAACCGGTTAGAAGGTCAAGAAGGTTGAGAAACCTTCCTTCTATTACTGCATTGGAGCCTCCACCTTTACCTCAAAGGCGGAGATTAGACACATAGGGTTCATTTGAACCTGTAGGAACAAGTGAAGTGCTTGGTGAACCAGAAATCATTGCTAACCGTTTCAATCTTGACACAGTTGAGATAGAAGAATTGCAGATTGACGAGTTTGCAAGAAATTTTAACTCCCCCTTGACTGACTTAAACGATCCTGTGGTCGTCCAGGTTAGGTCTTTTGATTCACCAGTGCTAGGTGTACATGTGGGTAGAGTCATGTCTTCTGCGGAAGAAAGTTCTTTTGTGTTTACCTCAAACATTCCGGTTGAAGGGGTGCTACCTCCCCCAGTCAGTACCCCTAGATCTAGTTTGGCTTCTACACCTTTGACTCCAGCGAGTCGGGTGGTTCAACCACCGGTTCATTCAAACATAGGAGGTACTTTTGGTAACACGGTTGCTGGGATCCCCAGTATACCTACCATTCCTTCTTCCTTCCCTTACACTAACCAGAGTGGTCCGGTAGGATCCTCAGCTTATGTCCAAGGATTTCCTTGGAATGGGGGGCACATTCCCCCATCCAGTCCATACGTAGGTCCATCTCCTTCATATGTAGGAGTGCAATTTGGGAGCAACTCCTCTTACGTGCATAGCTTCCAAACCCCTATTTCGGTCCCATACACGAGCTCTCCCTTTTCGTTGTTTAGTGGAGGGATACATGCTCCAGTCTTTCAGACCACTGCTTCTATGGGGATGGCCTGAAACACTTACACTGCACCTCCCACACAAAATCCTTTGTCTTACGGATGGAATCTGTTTCAAAGCAACCTTCACACTTCACAACCGGTGGCTGGGGGCAACCCCAGTTTTACCCATGGGCATTCGGGGGCAGGTCCCTTGAATCCCCAAGTTGGCACATTTACTACCTCGGTTAGGCCCAAACTTCCTTTCTTGGCAACTTTAAACTTTCCAGACTTGTCAAAGTTGATGAATGACCCGGTGAGGCATGATCCCTTATGGCCACCTGTTCCCACCAAATTGCCCTCGGACATCCCTAAGTTCGAAGGTAAAGCTGGTGAAGATCCTGGGGCACATGCCACCACTTTTCACTTATGGTGTTCTTCCAATTCATTGAATGAGGATTCAATTAGATATACGGAAGCTAAGTGGTATATCGAATTGCCTTATGCTGCCTTTAGTAGTTTCTGGGATTTGGCTAGTGCTTTCCTTAGCCACTTTCAGCTTCCGGTTCGATACGATTTCAGAACGGACTTGTTGTCTAATTTTAGACAAAACAAGGCTACCCACATCTCGGATCATATCCAAGAGTGCAGGAGGAAAAAGAGCCTTATCAAAGCCACCATTCCTCCTGAGTTTCTATTAGAATGGTTCCTTAAATCACTGTTGCCATACATATCTAAGGATGTTTCCACATCAGGAGTAACGAATGAAGAATAAGCCATACTCAGGGCCCATCAGTTAGACTTGATTTACTCACAGTCTGGGATCTTGTATGAGATCATCCCTGAGGCACCGAGGCCTTCGCACGAGGCAGAGAAGCCTAAGCCTGGACCCCACGCTGATGGTGTGGTTGGGTCTGTCAACTCTCCCACCATAGAGTCTTTAACTAAACAACTTCACCAGTTGTCTGTCAAATAGTCTACGGCGGAGGAAGCAAAGGCTTCCCCCTCTCCCCAAAATGCAAATGTTTTTGCGCAAACTTCTTCTAAGGGAAATCAGCAGCCCGGCGGGAAGAAGAAGAAAGGTAAGAAAGGAGAGGGAAACCAAAACAAGCCCAAGCCTGCGAACAATGCTGATGGGGGCAAAAAAGAAAAGAAGAAGGTCAAGTTCCCTTGTAAGTTGTGCCAAGAGGACCACCTTACTCACCTTTCTCCCCTTATGGATCAAGCCCAGAAGCTGCTCAAATATCAACAACCGGCTGTCCTAAAGGACCCGTTTCCCCAAGGACAGAACTCTGCTTCATATTCTAATGTAGCAGGGGACACTCAAACTGCCTCTGACCCTAATTATATCAACATGGTTCGATCTTCGACTTTGTTGCAAACCAGGAACAAAAAATATGAAACTGAGACTTCTGAGAAGGGTAAAGCTGTAGTTGAACCTTCCAACCCTCTCACGATAGAAAAACCTGCCGAAACTATGCCGAAGATACCGAAAGGTGTTTTCAAGAAGACTTTGCATAACCCTAATGCTAGGGCTGCTTCAAACTACTCTGTGGTTGAAGACGTAGCTCAAATACCATGTGCAATGTCAGCTTTAGAGGTGTTACAGAGTTGTCCTGCCCAGCGGGATGCTCTCTTAGCAGCTTTAGGTAGCATGGATTCTTCGAGTCTCATGGAGAAATTCAATCTGTCTAATGTCAAAATTCTCCTGCCTTACCATATAGCCCTATCGATAGATTTCATCCATGGTGGTAAGACCATTGGAAGGGCAGTTGTTGATGAGGGAGGCTCTACATGTGTTATGTCCCTGGTCTGTTGGAAAGCTCTTGGATCCCCAGAGCTGGTCCCATCAAACACTTTACTTACTGCTTTTGATGGAATATCCTTCTGTCCTGATGGTATCCTGCTGGCTTTCGAGCTTAAATTGGCAGGCAAAGCAGTGTCTGTTGAAGTTGAAGTGATTGATGCTCCTTTGGACTATAATTTTCTTCTGGGAAGGAATTGAACTTATGCAATGTCTGCTGTTGCATCGGCTGTTCTTCGTGTAGTGGTTTTTCCACATGAGGGAAAGTTGGTTACTGTTGACCAGCTTGATTTTACCCGAAAAGGCCGTTTAGAGTCTAAGGAATCCACTGTGCCATTGGTTGATCAGGTCAAACCTGCTGCACAGAGCTTGGGAGCTGGAATGTATGCATCATTGATGGGCACATTTGACCTTCCAGCCCCGATGAACTACATTGGTTCTACTACTGTGGGGAAGTCCATCACTACGGTTGGTGATAGGACTGATCCTTGGGTCCTCCCAACTCCCCATGAACCAGAAGTGCCCTTATCAGCAGTAGAAGTAGCTTATCAAGCCATCGTTGAAGCTACTGTTGATCCCATTCCAGATCCTCTTTTAGTCTCGGATGATCTGGAAGAAGTCTATTTGCCCGCATGGGAGGAAAACTCTTTATATTCCATAGATTGCTTAGATACCATTTTTCCTTCCAATGAAGCTATTCTGGAAGCTATGAGTGGACGTGATAAGATTTGTGAGGATCTTCATCATCGATCCTATTTCCTTCTAGATCTGAGCAAGATAGAAAACCAAGAGTTTAAGGTGAGACTGTCAGATGATATTGAGGTACCTATCAACCCTTTGCCTAGGGAAGGGGTGTTTGCTGAGGGGAATATGGCAAACATTTATATAGGTGCAAATTGCTCTCCGGAGGAGATTGCCATCTATACTGCTCTTTTCAAGGAATTTTGCGATATCTTTGCTTGGTCATATGAGGAGATGCCATGCATTGATCCATCTACTGTCCAACATGAAATCCGAACCTATCCTGATGCCAAGCCGGTTCGACAGAAATTACGCCCCGTGAACCCGCGTAAAGCGGCGGCTGTGACGACAGAAGTTGAGAAGCTCTTGAAAGCTGGTTTTATATATCCCATAGCTTTGACTAAATGGGTATCCAACCCTGTTCCTATTGATAAAAAGCAAGGGACTATTCGTGTTTGTACTGACTTTAGAGACCTCAATAAAGCCGTTCCCAAGGATAACTACCCCACACCATTCATTGACCAGATCATAGATGCATGTGCGGGGAGTGAAGTGTTTTCATTTATGGATGGTTTCTCCAGCTACAATCAAATCCAAATCAAACTAGAAGACCAACATAAAACTGCTTTCATTTGCCCTTGGGGTACATTTGTGTATAGAAAAATTCCCTTTGGATTGAAAAATGTTGGGGCTACCTTTCAACGAGCCATGAACTTTGATTTTCACGATATAAAAGCCATTGTTGAACCTTACCTTGATGACCTGCATGCACATTCTTGCAAGAGGGTCTAGCATCCAGACCATTTGAGGTTGATTTTTGAAAGATGCAGATACTATAAAATTTGCTTGAATCCCCACAAGTGTGTTTTCTGTGTCGATTCGGGAAGATTACTTGGATTCATCGTATCTAGTAGAGGCATACAGGTGGATCCTTTAAAAGTTGAGGCCATTGTAAATCTGCCTCCTCCTCGTTCTCTCAGGCAACTTCAAATCCTGCAAGGAAAGTCCAACTTTCTTCGATGTTTTATCGTTAATTATGCCAAGATCACTAAAGGTTTCATGCACTTGCTCAAACAAGACACTCCTTTTGTATGGGATGAAACTGCATAACTTGCGTTCGAGGCATTGAAAAAAGATTTGCTGTCGGCTCCTTTGTTACGCCCACCAGATTATTCTAGGGATTTTATATTATATCTGGCCGTGTCGGAGTCAACCATTGGGGTAGTGCTAGTTCAGGAAGACGATAAGCTCGTTGAGCATATCGTTTATTATCTTAGCCGTGCTTTGGCTGGACCTGAACTTAGGTACTCCCACATAGAGAAGTTAGCCTTAGCAGCTGTTTATGCTATGCAGAGGTTGCGCCACTACATTTTACTGAGGACCACAACAGTAGTGGCGGATGTTAATCCGTTCCAATATGTTTTATCCCGACAGATTGTTGGGGGAAAATTCAACAAGTGGATAGTCATTCTCCAGGAGTTTGACTTGGATTTTCAATCCGCTAAGTCTAAAAAGTCCTTAGTTTTTGCTGAGCTAATAGCATAATTTCCCACTGAAGAAAATGTAGCGGTCGAGGATGACTCATTCCCAGATGAGCACATATTCTTGATATCTACCTCTGATCCTTGGTACGGGGATATTCTTATATATCTCTAGACTTTGAAGTATCCTGCCGCTTACTCTAGGGAGGAACAACGTAAGTTACGCCTTCATGCCAAGAACTACCTCATTATAGGAGATACATTATATCGACGAGGGGTAGATTCCGTCTTGTGTCGCTACCTTACTCATGAGGAAGCGAAGATTGTTCTAAATGATTCTCATAGTGGAGCATGTGGGGGTCATTTATCTGGGTTAGCAACGGCCCAGAATATTTTGCGTGCTGGTTATTTCTGGCCCATGATCTTTAAAGATTGTGTGGAAGCCGTGAAGCGCTGTCATCCATGTCAGCTTTACACCAGAAAAATACGGTCGCACCTTGCTCCGTTATTTCCTGTTGTCTCGGTAGGCCCCTTCATGAAATGGGGGATTGATTACATGACATGCAACCCAGTCTCGGCTGGGGGGCATAAATACATCATTGTTGCCATTGACTATTTTACGAAATGGGCAGAGGCAATGCCTACTTTCAAAGATAACGGGGAAACTGCAGCTTTCTTTGTTTTCAATAAAATTATTGCAAGGTTTGGTATTCCCAAAGTGATTGTCACTAACCATGGCAGCCATTTTCAAAATAACATGATGACGGAACTGACCACCATGCTCGTATTTCGACAAGAGCATTCTTCTCCATACTATCCGCAAGAAAATGGTCAAGTTGAGGCTGTAAACAAGACTTTGAAAACTATCCTTAAACGGACAATTGATACAGCCTGTTCTAATTGGCATATCATGTTATATCCTACTCTTTGGGCTTACCGAACTAATGTTAAGACTGCCACGGGTTATTCACCTTTCCAACTCGTTCACGGGGTGGAAGCAGTCACTCCGATTGAATGCGAAATCCCGTCCTTGCAGATAGCCATTCATGTATTACCTGATAGGAATGAGCTTGAAGAATGTCTAGTACATCTAGAACACCTTGATGAGCAACGTAGAGATGCGCTGACTGCCAATCAGGCTCATAAGAATAGGGTTAAATCTCAATATGATAAAATGGTCAAACCTAGGGTTTTCTCTGAAGGGGAACTTGTCTTGCTTTGGGACCAAGATAAAGAACCTCTGGGGGCAGGAAAATTCGAGGCTATGTGGTTAGGACCCTATGTCATGTCAAACGTTTTGAGTAAAGGTGCATATGAATTAGTGGATTATGATGGGAATAAGATGCCTGAGCCTAGAAATGGGCTCTACCTGAAGAAGTACTATGCTTAGGCTTAACACTTTTTATTGTATTTTAGTGTATGTATTTTTATGTACATTAGGTTGTCAGTTTTGTTTTTTATATTCTCTGCTGGTTGTTGCAGATGTCTTCCGAAATGTATGTAGGTTTCGTTGATGGCGCCAGCCATCACACTTGCAACCTGGCTTCGGCAGCATGGGTTATCTATTCTCCCACAGGACAACTTGTTGCCGCGGGTGGCGCTTGTCTTGGTCCTGCTTCTAATAATGTTGCTGAGTATAGGGCTGTTATTTAGCTCCTATGGGATGCTTTGTCATGTGGCATCACCCAACTTGAAGTCCGTTTGGATTCTCAGTTGGTAGTTTCCCAGCTCAATCGAGCTTATCAGGTACGGAATCCTACCTTGTTATGTCAGTTCATGCAAATTCATTTACTGGAAAGACATTTTGAAGTTATTACTTTTAATCATATTCCACGAAATCAAAATTCATTGACTGATGCATATGCTAATTATATTTTGGACTGGCATCTCGCACACATTTCATAAAATATACAGCAAACATGTAAAGAACACTTGTAAATAAACCGACAACCAATATATATATATATATATATGTAAAATATCTGTCATAGATAGGTCGAGTCTGATCCGTAGATCCCGTCATATACAAAATATACAAAATGTGGATCATCGTCCATCAAAATGCCCTAGAACTAAGCCTGCCCGCCATGGCCACTAGGACCACCTTGGTCCCCGTGATCTCTAGTCACCCTAGCTTCCTCAGCCTCCTCAGCTTCAGCAGCCTCCACCGCATCTCTGTAGACAAGTACTGCTCTAGCTACTCGCCTAAACAGTCGTATCCATATCGGTGGAACCCCTACTACAAAATCCTACATGGCTGTAGGTATGTGCTCAATCCGTATCATAGGTACTCGCTGGGTCAGCCTGGCCAGCTTCCTCTCTAGTACCCGAACCAATCCTGGGTCTCCTCCTACAACCGGTCGCACGAACATCCGCGGGTGCCCTTCAGGGTGGACTGGTCCAATATCTGCATTTTGATGCATGACTAGGATTAGGACTTGTACATATGTATATATTCTATCATTTGAAAATTCATAAAAATTTGAAAATGATAAAAAATTAAAAAATCACTTACCCATCTCGCCCCATATTCCTCCTGGAGGGAGGACAAGGTCGGGATCACCTCGGAAATCCATCCCAGCATATGGAAACTGCTCCAACACCGGCAGCTACCGTTCCCACCATACATAAAAGTCATCATCGTAGATCCTATGTACTATGTCTCCTCCTCCTTGACGGAGGAAGATATCTCCCCACCGGCTTAGCCTCGGCTGACGTGGATGTCGGACCTGTAGTGGTATCTTAGGGCTCATAGCTGGTACCCTCTCAAAGAAGAATGCTACTAGTATGCTGGCATAACCAAAGTTCTTGCGTCTTCCTCTCCTACAGTCGGAAAGTTGCCTCTTCATGATGGGGAGCACTCCCGAGCACCAATCATAGAGGGCACCTCTAAAGCAATCAACCTCCACCCTCATTTGATTCCTGGTGGCCATATGCAACCCTGATGATCCCGCCAGTCTCACAATAGTGCTAGCTAGTACCTGGAGTGTGAAATCCTGGATGTCTGCAATAATAACACTGCTGCCCCTCTTTTGCGTACCTGGTGTACAGAACATGTCAACATAGTTTTGGACACTCAAGGGGTCTCCGCCCTTGCCAGTTCCCTCCAAGTTCACTGGTGTCCCCCGTTGTGATAACCCGGTTATGAAATATATATCCTCTACGGTAAGCTCTAAAGTCTCACCTTGAAGGTTAAACATCCCCATGTCATGATCCCAGTAGTTGACCATGAATTCCAGTAAGTAGACATTTGACCGCATGGGCGATGTGCAAAAGAACTTCAGCAGCTCGCAAGTTCTCAATGCTTGTATTACGACCGTGCTTTGGAGCACCGCATGATCCATTATTTCATGTTCTCTTTCCCTCCACTCCAGCACCATATTTTTCCTGGCAAATACACACAATTTGGTTCAATATTTCATCTTTAAAAATAAAAAAATTGAGCATTAATTTTGAGTTTTCACCCATCGCGCAGCACTCGCGACTGTCTAGTTAGGCAGGTCGCGAGTCATTCGCGACTGCTTAGTTCGACAACTCGCGAGTAAAACGCGTATTCGCGACTTTTACTCTTTGCAACCCGTGAATGCGCCCTTATGTAATTTGGGATGATGTAAAATACTGAATTAACCATTAATTTTGATATTTGTTTGGATCAAATTGAAGGGTTTAGGGTGTAGAGTTACCCGCAACTGACGGATCTGAATTCCGATGGTCCAATTGTCCACGGTAATCGATCAAAGATAGAGGGTAAACTTTCCTTTTTGGTCCAAAAGGTGCAAATGGTGAGAAATGTTTTAATTTTCAAGCTATTTATAGAAATAAAATTTCGTAAAGTGGGTCTTTTTGTATAGTTTGAAATGTCAATTGACTAATATCACCCTCTTTTTCCTTGGAACAGGTTTACCAACTTTTACAAAGTGTTGATACTTCTATAGGGTGGTTTTTCTATCTCCAACACATGTTGGTATCTTATCACTCCACATTAACCTTAGTATTCAACCTTTTTCCACGGACTATGGTATCCTGAGCCATTAGTCCCTTGTCTCTACCATTGTTCTTCCGTGGCTAGGATCCTTATTTCATGAGTGTCATCTTAATATTCCTTTGCCATCCTTTGATACTCATGCCGTCATTGTTTCAGGCCTAGGGGTTTCCTCATAACTATTTTTCATGCCAAATAGAGCTTCTTCTGAATCTCTTTTTACAAGCTATCCCTTTATAGGACTCCCCGACCTTATGGAGTTTCTTTAGGCCCAGGTCTGACTCCTTCAAAATAGACTTGACTGCCGAGTTATCTCGTCTGTTCAAGCTTGTTAGGAATATGGGAATGGGCATCCGCATTGGTGGTAGGTTATCTCTTTCTCGAACCATGCGGAATAATACGAGAAAGGATCACTCTCTTTTCTTTTGAATTGAGAAGAGTATTCTCAGGTATAGGTTTATCACTTTTCCAGACCTGAGGGACTAAATTTACGGAAAAGGAACACCCGTTTTGAGCTTAGTTTTCTCTTTTTCGTGCTCTGGACCCAAACATGAAAAATATTCCGAGTGTACTTTGTGTCTTTGTCATGCTCGTTAAACACTACAGAACAAAGCAACGAGTTTATTGTTGTAAGCCCCATTTCTCGTAACCAAATGGATCTTTCTGAGTGATCTTAAGTNCTTCCTCCAAAATTAATAAATATTATTTTATTATTTTAACTATTATTTTATTAGTTCATTTTAGGAGGCCCATTTTGAGTTGAAATTTCCTCTAATGTCAAGCTTGTTAAAAAATGAAGAGGGAACCGAGTTTACTTTCCTAGACTCGTTAAAATTTAACAGGGAAGGTAAGGAAGAAGTTTTCTCTTATTTTTAGTAAT
>LPNX010370596.1:168522-274648 GCA_001517045.1 Pseudotsuga menziesii | reverse complement strand
TTATCACAGCATGGTTCCGTTTCAGTACTTCCTGATGACGAAGACCTAGAGTTTTGACGATCGTACCTCTGGATTCACTTTCATCATTGGTGAACTCCTTTGGTTCAGTTGTCAATTATCACCTATTGATTGACAAACTGTTGAATCCTCTCCATGTTCAACTTCAGCTTACCCTTATTTACATGGCTTGGATTGTAATGGTTCTTTGGGATCTTTTATGAAGACCTTAGTCTCTCACATATAGACTAAGTTGTGCAAGAATATGTTCGATCTATCTACATAGCTTCCAGATCTTTGAAGACTCATCATTATTGTATATTGTGGCTTCAATCCACCTTTGTAATATATGTGGTTTTATACCCATATTATATGATGTAATCAAATATTGTAAAGGAGATAATGTTCCAGTAAATTGAACATAGCATCCTCAGATATAACTTTGTATATGACATTACTATGCTTTGTTTCAGGTACTCTCTCTGCTCCATTGGATTTCTGAGTTCTCCAAAGATAAACATTATAATGTATTTCAGCCATCGTTCCCCTCTGACCTCACACATTAGGGGGCATCTGTTATACACCTGAATGGCACCTCTCCGTCCGAGTGCCGACATCCCTCATGTTGGCACACAAAAGGACACTTATGGATAGAGGTTTTCCCAAAACACTATAGATTGGCTTGTCATGAAATAAATTCTTTCACCATCCACCTAGTTACTTTGTCATTTGCCTATATTGAGATGTATTCGCGACTATCATTTTATACAACTTGCGCATCACTCGCGAGTCTCCTGTACAGCAAGTCGCGAATCCATGTATTCATGGGTTGCGCTTATACATAGTCGCGAGTCATTCGCGGGTTGCTCTGCTACAGACCCACGAATGTGTCTCAACATTAAAACATAAAAATACTCACGCTAATGGGAGATTAGTTAAGTTATTTAACTTAATTTCCTTAACTGCTATAACCTCCATAACCTTCGAGAACTGCCTTATTTCACCCATATAAATACAGGCCTTGGGGAGGGTGTCTATTACTTACACTTGGAGAGCAAATTTATGCTGGTGGAGTTTATACAGAAGTCTTTGGAGCAGTGAACTCAGAATCCTTTGGTTGCAGAGGAGTCCTTGTCTCACGCATTGGGTTGTATCTAAACTCTTTCCATTATTGATAATAAAGAGATTACTTCTTCCATATGTGTTTCATGTCTTGTGGTTTGATAATTATTTATGCTTCTGCACCTATATGTGATTTATCTAACCTGCTTATACATATATGAATCATCTTGTATCTGGAAAAGTGTTTCTTGATAGGTGAAAGAGGAACAACCTTGAAGACTTTGGAAGTGGAACAGAGAAGAAGAAGATTATCAAGGATCGACCTTCGTTTAACAAGTAAGTCCTTTAATCTTCCTATTTCTTATTCTGTGCTTTAAGAATCATTTGTCTGCAAGAAATTGAGTATGTTGGTAACCCCAAACCTTAGGTTATTAGGTGTATAATCCTGTACAACATCAGTTGAGACCCAAAGTGGTTTTTACTGAGTTGAGGGTAAGAGACCCTCATATGCTGAGGTGGGTCAGGATCATGGCCCATACATGAGCATGCAGAGGGAAGGTGAAGTTTGGGGCTCCATTCTTCTGATAGCTTAGTGACCAGATCCTCATGATTGAGGATTATGCTTATGCAGGCACTGATTTCAGGGATGACCCTGACCTACCACTTCCACCTAGAGGATAGTGGGGAGACATGGGTAAGAAACAAAACCCTAAGATAGATATTTGTGTTTTTCATCTTTTAATGTTTTTTTTTTAATGTATAGTAACGAGACCTAAAATTTTCATGTAGATGTAGGAGTTGCATGACCTGGGGGATCATCCCCATTGGATAGACAAGCGGGAGCTCGATTTTTTCAACAAGGCTATGCCCCTATGGGAGAGCTGGAGGAGAACCTAGAGAATTTAAGTATGGACATACCTAATGCATCCATTGATGATCTCCCGATGTGCTCTCAACAGCACACAGCAGGAGTGCCAGGCTGCTTCAGCCGTTTGCTACGCAGAGTAGTGCGTGCTACTATGTGCTACGATGAGCATCGCTAGCTCTTACATGATGTATCACTAAAAGCTGCTATAGCTTCAGATTTTTTGTATGATTTTGTGCTGCTTGAAAGCCAAAGTGCTTCAGATGAGGTCTCGTGACCTATTTTGTAAAAACAATTATATATATATATATATATATATATATATACACACACACCGAATTTTTCCTCCAATGTTTACGCTTCAAATGGAAAATGTATTTACATGAGTTTTATACGTTTTTACTATTTATTTACAATGTTATGAACCATGTTTAACTTTCATGCTATGAATGAGCAATATACCAGTCTAGGATATAATTTGCCAATGAATCATCAATTGCATTGTCTTTCCTAGGGATATGCCTATAAATAATGACTTCAAATGACCTTTCCAATAAACGTACTCTCTAATAGAGACGGATTAGTATAGGGTTTCTGATGGTCTGAACCCGGTTTAAATGACAAACCACCAATTGCAAGTCCATGAACACTACCAAGTCACGAATGTCCCAGGATGCAGCCTCAATCAAAAGACCTATGACTACTTCACACTCGGAAATATTGTTGGTAGCAGGGCTAATACAAACTGCTCCTAAACTCACTAGATCGTGTGCAGGGGAATACAGAACCCAAGCAACTGAGGCAAGGTTTAGGGTATGCCAGCAAGCACCATCAACGAATCCATAAAAAGACATCTGGTCTGCATAACCAAAACATGGTATAAACAGTGTAGACATTAAACTCAAAACCATATTGAAAGTACCAAAACACACTGAAAAGTCAAATAATGTACATATATGCAAGGTACCAGACATAAATGATCTAGGCATAGTACCTCTTCAGGTACAACCCATTGTGAGGTTGCCCGAAGGGGATTCCATCATAATCCATGATCTTGTAGGCCCCTTTTTCTAAAACCTTGGAAATGATAAAAGGACCATACCACATTGATTAAAACTTCCCTTTTCCTAGCTTATCATGTCTCTAATCGTAAGTCAGGAATATGTCACCTTCATTAAACACACGAGGTTCGACAGATTTATCATATTGTGCCTTGACGCGTTTCTTGTGTGCCTCATTAACCAAGGCAGCATCTCGTCTAGTTTTGTCAAGGTTTGTTAAGTATAAAAATATTTCTTCCTCGGTAGAAGTATTAGGGAGAAGTTCAATGGCAAGTTTCAAAGACAAAATCTAACACTGAATAGGTAGGACAGCTTCTAGTTCGTATACTAATTGAAAAGGTGTAAAACCAATTGTTGTTTTCACTGAAGTTCTATAAGCCTAAAGAGTAGAGAAGAGAGTCTGGTACCAGTTGGATTTGTGATCTCCAACCATCAGATGTAGCATACTTTTTAAAACTTTGTTAATGGACTCAACTTTACCATTAGCTTGCATATAATAGGGGGTTGAGTTTTCATGGCGAAAACCCAACTTATCACTTAACTCTATTATCATCTGATTTTTGAAATGTGATCCGTGATCAGTGACAATAGACTGAGGAACTCCAAACCTAGATATTACATGGTTAAAAAGGAAGAGGGCGGAAATATTACCATCCTTTCCATATGTAGGCATAGCCTCAGCCCACTTAGTGAAATAATCCATGGCTACTATGATGTAACCATGCCCCCCGACTGAGGTAGGCTTACAATGCATGAAATATATCCCCCACTTGGTGAAAGGGCCAATGGAAATGACGGGGTGTAACGGAGCACGGTGAGTGATTTTTTGGGTAAAAGTGTTGACAGGGTGGGAATTTCATACCAGCCTCATGAAAATCTTTAAAAATAGAAGGCCAGAAATAGCTAGCGCGTAGGATTTTCTGAGCTGTAGCAATCCAAGAAAGATGACCACCACATACCCTTGAATGTTAGTCATTAAGAACTTGTTCAACCTCGATATGGGTGAGGCATCATCGGAGAATGGTCTCTATACCACGTCTATACAATGTATCATTGAGGATAAGATAGTACTTTGTGTGGTGACGAATGCACCGACGATCCTCATGAGATATAGTAGGCTGAAAACGCTGTGCCTGGAGATAAATGATTAAATCTCCATACCACGGGTCAGTTGTGCTTATTAGGAACAGAAATTCATTTGGGAATGAATCACTGGGCTCAGAATTTGTTAAAGCATAGGGAAGATCACACATCATCTCGGTAAAAACTAATGACTTCTTTCAAGTAGATTTGGAAAATTCAAGATCAAACTCCTGTAGGATAACAATCTATCGGGCTTATTTTCACCCTAGCACCTGATGAGTCAGGATGTAGTACATAGGGTTTTGGTCTGTGAATACAGTAGTAGTGCGAAGCAGGATGTAGTGACAAAATGTTTGGACAGCAATGACCGTAGCCAATGCTAGATTCTCCACACACAAGTATCGAGTTTTGGAATCTAGAATATTCTTACTGGCGCAATTAATCATGTGTTCTAGGTCATTCTGGTCCTCTTGAGCTAAAACCATTCTGATAGTAGTAGTAGAGGCAACAACATACAAGAGAAAATTCTTTGAGTAATCCGAGGGGTGTATGATGGGTGAATGAGTCAGAGCATGTTTGAGATTATCGAAGGCTCACTGGGCTTGGTCATCCTAGAAGAATGGAGTGTCCTTCTTAAGGAGACGCATATAACCATGTGTTTTCTCAGTGAAGTTACAAACAAAATGACGAAGAAAGTTTTCCTTCCCTTGCAAACTTTGGAGTTCAAGCAGGTTGGTTGGAGCAGGTAAAGTGAGTATTGCAGCAATATTTAAGGGATCAATCCGAATACCATCCTTGGAGACTACAAAGCCTAAGAGACGTCCTGCCTCAATGCAAAAAAAAAAATTGTGTGGGTTTAGCCGTATCTTGTAGTGGCAACATCTCAGGAAAATGTCTCTAAGATGTCGAGGATGGTCTTCCCGTAGCTGTGAGTGTGCAAAGAGATCGTCGAGGTAAGGATCCACAATATTCTTAATGTCGTGAAAGGCATAGGACATGGCACGCTTGAATGTGGCCCCAACGTTCTTAAGGAAAAAATGTAACTTCTTCTAGGAAAAGGTTCCCCACGGGCATATAAATGTTGTCTTATGATGATTGGCGGGAAATATCTCAATCCGATTGTAGCTGAAAAAGCCATCCATCATAATGAGAAGATGACACTCCTAGCACAGTTATCGATAATCTAATCGATGTGTGGAGTCAGAAAGTTGTCCTTGGGACAAGCTTTATTCAAATCTCAGAAATCAATGTAGACTCGAATAATACCATGCTTTTTGTTCATAGGAACAATATTCGATACCCATTTCGTTAGCGGTACAGGATAGATAAATCTTTCCTTTAGAAGATTTTTGACTTCGGGTTTGATAGCCACAACCTTTCACGGATGTACTTGTCTCAATTTCTGCCTAACCGGTCTAGCCGTAGGATGGGTTTTGATCACTTGGACTACAATGGATGAATCTATCCCAGGCATTTCTTCATAGGAGCAAGCAAAAATATCTCATAATTATTTAAAAAGTGCTTTATACTCTTCAATTTCATCTATTGAACAGTTCTGCCCTATGTGAATATGTTCAATAGTTCCAGACTTGACTGATATGTCGATTGGTACCATTTTGTAATGTTGCATAAATTTCCTTCAGACTCAGAATCTTGCAACAAGACAAGTGTTTGTGGGTCGTCGACAATATCAGTACCCAAGAGAGATACAAAATCATTATCTACCGAATTGGTATTGGGGAGGAATGAAGATCTATGATGCTGATCCTCTCATATGGATGCACTTGTATTCATAATCTCTATAATAGACTGATCTGATGGAAAAGTCTAGGAAATATAATCCATAGTAGGAAGTGAAGGTTCTAACCAGTAGGGTAGGTGGTAAGGATCCAAGGCCACCAGATGAAGATCATCTGTAGGAACATCGGAAATAGATTGGATGGTATCATAAACTGCTTCATGTGGGATGAGGGAGGATGTCTCAACAACTTGTTTACCCTTAGGATTGTAATTAAATGAAGATATTATATTGACTGTTGTTGTTTCTATGCTACAAGGGGTTGACGGAAACACGCCCATGAGGGTGGAGTCTTTCAACATCCCTACCCTAATCGATTGGTAAGGAGGAGGGGGCTGACCTATCAAAGGGATATTATTCATCGTAGGAGTGGTAACATCCTGTGTACAGAAATCAAGTTGATCAATTGTTACAATTTTTTCCAAATGCAAAAACTGGAGGGTTCTAAATACCGTCGAAGCGATAGCAGTCATAGCATAAAACCAGTTTCTCCCTAAGAGAAGATTGTAGTCTAACGGGGCATCCACTACTTCCACCTGAATGGAAACAGTTTTTCCCCCTAGCTCGACTGAAAGGGTTGGCATGAGACTGTATGGCTAGAAACCTCTTCTATCAAAGGATTTTAGTGTTGTCGGTGATTTTACAAGATCTGGAGAGCCAATGGCTTTCCAATAGGACAAAGACAAAACAGAGGTTGAAGCACCTTCATCTAGAATAGTCCTAAAGACATTTTTTCTAACTACTCTAGTTATGAATTTAAAATATAGTTGGTGGGGTAATCCAGGTTTAAGGTTCTTCGGATTTAAATGAATTAGATTCATGTCACTCGGGTTCGTGGCTCCCAAAGCGGTTAATAAGTTTTTGCGTTTTGTGGGATAGCTTTGGAGCACTTCTAAGGTAGACATTGCATATGGTGCCTGAGCTAGGTCTTCTACAATATTATAAAACTGTGCAGCTCGGGAATTAGGGCTAAAAACAACCTTCCTAAGAGTACTCTTGGGCAGATGCAAAATCATGTCGATATTAGGCTTCTTGATCGTTAGGGGTCCATTGGACGAGGATGTGGGAGAACCAGTAGAAGGAGCTTTATCAGGAGAAGGTTTCTCAATTTATCAGGAGAAGGTTTCTCAATTTTCTTCTCCTCTGGTTTGTCATATGAATGACTTCAAGTTGTTAGATTAATAGTATCTGATGACATCATTCGAATTTCCTCTGTGGAACTAGAATTTCCCTAGTTAGACATGTGGTCTACCAGTTGTTGTTGAGAAAGAAAAGGATCAGTGAGAACTGCTGGTGCGGGGTTACTCTTTAAAATTTTATTAATTTCATCACATCGAGGACACTCTTTCATGAAATGATTTCCACCACGCAATAGGCAAGGATACTTATCTTTCCTTTTTCCTTTACTTTCATTCTCTAGGTCCATAGGTTTGGGGTTTTCCTGTTGGTTTCCGGGTTTCTTGTTTTTACCTTTTCCTTTCTTCTTATTACCAGATGATTGAATACTTTGAATAACATTCACCTCGGCAAAAGCCATAGGGTTGGAAGGAGCAGGAGTGGAAGGATTGGGTTGTTTGGCAGTTTTAACCGTTGACGGGGGATGGATTGAACCAATAACCCCATCAACAAGAGTTTCTGTGGGTGGCTTATCTTGGTCAGTGTTGGGTCAAGGAGCTCGAGGAATGAGGTCGTACAAAGTTCCAGATAGGGAATAGACAAGGTCTAGATACTGCATGCGACTAATGGATTTCTCTTCAGTAATAGCACCCCCCATAGCCACATCTCAGACAATGGGTGGAAACAAAGAT
This sequence comes from Pseudotsuga menziesii, assembly GCA_001517045.1. Lineage (NCBI taxonomy): Eukaryota > Viridiplantae > Streptophyta > Pinopsida > Pinales > Pinaceae > Pseudotsuga > Pseudotsuga menziesii. The sequence continues at coordinate 266,974 of LPNX010370596.1, read as the reverse complement.
TTCGTGAACCAATCAGCTAAGATTTGGTCTGGGATAGGAGCTTTAATAAGCCTTCCCCACCTTCTCCATTCATGAATATGATCTAAAATATGTGTGGAGGTGTTTTTATGCAGGGAGGTTAAAACGTCTGTACCCATTTCGTATCGAATGGGTAGCTGAAAGTGTGTGAGGAAAACAGTTTCCAAAGCACTAAAATCCACAAAAGAGTGTCGGGGAAGTTTGATGTACCACTTCGCGGCCATGCCAGTCAAATTGTGCTGGAAGAGTCTTAATCGTATAGAATCATCCATCAAGGAATTGGACGAACACCATAGATGGAAAGTCATAACATGATTTTTAGGATCATCTCCCTGCTTACCATCAAATTTCAGAATATCTGATGGTAACTTGACTAGAATGGGAGGCCATGAAGCATTGTGTTGGATGGGGCCATTGATTAATTTGGACAAATCGAGAAAGTTCAAATTTTCTAGGAAAGGCAACTGACGATTCGATTCAACATACTGGTAATATTGATAAGGCATGTAACCACCAGTAGGACTGTAAGTGGACTAATACATAGGCTGCTGAAAAGGCTGATGAGATGATGAACCTCTAGAAGATGGACCTCTAGGGCCATTAGGAGGATTATGAGGAAGACCACTAGGACCTCCAAGGCCATCGAGACCACCAGGGGGAGGACCTCCAAGACCACTAGGAGGCAGACCACCAGGACCTGCAGGACCACCAGGACCTGTAGGACCACCAGGAGGTGGACGACCAAGACCTTCAGAGCACCAGGCGGAGGAATTCCTACCCCCCCCAGGGGGAGGGCCTCTATAAGGTGGCCCTCCGAGACCCCCATGACCACCAGGACCCTTGGGGGGAGGACCTCCATAGGGTGGTCCTCCAGCACCTCCAGCTGTATGAATAGGTATTCCTCCCAATGCTGGAATGTAGGACCAGTTGGGTTTCCCCCATAGAGTAAAAGTATTTCCAGGATATGGAATTCCAGTACACGACATGCCTGTAGGGGTAGATTTGTAATTCATATTTCCTACAGGTACTTGATTTTTTGGGTAACCATACCCCCAGGAATATTGACTAATGACAGGTTGTGCCCCTAAGGGTTGACCTGAAATCAATGGAGGGTTAGCTATATTCGTAGGAGGAACGCAAACCATGGATGTGCCTGCATTAGAGTCCTATCTATTATGAGTAACAACTCCACTATAAAGTAACGTAGATCATGTCGGGGGTTTCCCCCAAGCACTATAAGGTACTGATACAATTGGATTTGAAGGTTGCCCCCCCATCCCCAGAAGACCTAGGAGGACTAGAAACAGACCTAACATTTGCAACTGTAGGATTGGAAGTTTGACTTAGGTGGGGTGGAGTCTCAACAGGATCAATAGGCTTCATTGAATTGGCCGGTGAACAATATCCTTCTAGCCAAGGGTCTGTATTACAGGGAAGAAGAGATGACATAGGTTCTTTATGAGGGATTGGGGTTGCTAACATAGCATCTAGTCTTTGCATTCTCCAAACTGGAGCATCTGGACCATAATACGGATGAAAAGGACTATCAACAAAACCTTCCACAGGACCATGGAAAGAAGTGTCACCGATAGGAGGTTGTTGAGCCAAGGGATTTGTATAAGAAGTGAATTGGTCTCCACTTTCTACAACTATATTCTCTTCCACATGGAAAGTAGTTGCAGCTCCTTGGTCAGTAGCTTCCATTGGACCTTCTCCTGTAACAGGAGGAAATTCAGGTGGTAAGCCCTGTGTTCTTCTGGACCATCTCAAACGAAACTCAGCCAAATTGTACAGTCACCAATCTAACCTAGGGTTTCAAAGATAAGAAAAACCACACCAAAAAACTTTCTCCTACTCAAGCTACAGGCCAACAAGCAAATTCAAATGATAGGATGAGCTCAAATGGTCGGTCTCTTACCAGGATTATCAAGTAGGTGCAACTCATGATACCACAAGGGTACGTGCGTAGTAATCTCCATGAATGATGTTTTCAGTGTATTTATCCATAAAATATGGCCAAAGGGCTTTTATCAGATAGATAGGGTATCCTAGTGGGGTCTCCTGATATACTCAAGGTACATTGGATCTCAAATCGGTAGTAGTGATGTCTAATGCACAACCGTTCACAAGGGGCCTTCCGATATACAATCGAGTATGTGAAGTGCCTTTCTATATATCTAAAGGGTATGTGAAAGGTCGTTCGATATACCAATGGTACATGGAAGAACCGCGTGAGTCCCGGGATGTAGTGCAGACAAGTAACGACAGCTCCTACGTTTAACGACACTCAAACACGTCTCTAATCTAGCACTCAAATTTCTATACAAATTTTAAGCCTATAACTATCGTTAATTTTAAATTGGATGGTTAGGTGAATGCATGAGGTTTTGACAGAAAAGTAAAACCATGAAGATATGAAATGCAAGTTCATTCACTTTACCATTCAGTATGCCTAATTACGGGAAGGAGAGAGAGTGTTTTTCTTTTGAATTTTTGTTTAAAATAAAAAAATTCCCAAAACAACTATTCTAAAAAATCCTTTTTCCGAGCATACAGTCAAACGACATTCTCTTCAAATCCTCTCTTTTTAAAACACACAGGTAGGGTAATATCTCTTTTCAAATGGAGAGGAAAGACAAACAACACTCAAATATGCATATGCAAGCTATACTTTTGATTTTTTATGAAGCATGGAAAGATCTAACTTAAACTATTGATACTTTTTCCTTTTGATGAGATAATTATGCAAAAGAGAAAAAAGAACAAAGGAGTCCTGAAAGCTTGTGAGGCCAAGTAGAGATCCAATGGCTTAGGCTCAATGAAATAATGACCTGATCTTAACAAATTTTATTTTTAGAGTGAAAAGAAGTCTTTCTCACACTTAACGAGAAATTGAAACAACCAAACTGATCTAAGGGAGTCTTTCTTTTCAGTGATAGTCTATAACAAGTAGAGATCTAATCTAGCCTATAGTTTCCAACTAACTCTCAAGAAAAACAAACTTACAAGCAGTAATGAATGATGAATCTAACCTAGCTTTTTGATTTGAACAAATAGGCGATTTCCAGATAAAAATTCCATATTTCAATCACTTAAGCAAGTTGAAACAAGTCTGGACAAGACCAATTAAACACACCAAATCCAAAAAATCACAATTTTTTTACAAAAACTTGAAAAAAATCAAAGTCTGGGGTAGGCCTACTTGGAATCGCACAGATGAAGTTGCTGATAGAGCGGTTTTGAGGTAGAAATACTTCTTGCTCACTGGATTCGGGTGGTGGCACCGCCTATTGCTAACTGGACTCAAGCGGTGGCACCGCTTCTTGCCAAAGGCACATGTGTGGTTCGCTGTAACAACCCAGAACAACAGGAGAGTGGAAAATCAAGTTAGAAATGCCAAAAATCTTACAAAAACTGATGAATCAATCCACAATACAGAGTACATAAAGTTAAGGTGGCTCAGATCCAAAGAGATTTGAAGATTTCAAACCAAAACTTCAGTAGATCATATGTAGATCTGACTGCAAAGATAGGAGGCTGGAGCTTGGATTCAGACAAGAGTATTTCAGAAATTGAGGAAGAACAAGATGGATCTCTCCCCAGTGGAGTCGCCAAATTTGTTATCAGGAATATATCACCTTCTGCGGATAGAAGCTATTCCTCCGGTTTGAATGGTTCAGATCTAGAACAAAAAAATGAATAACTCAGTTGAAGACCTTCCCTGAATGTTATATATTCCTGGAATGTAACTTTGATGCAGGACCTGTATACCTGTAAAACATATTAAACATACAAAGACATCAAGGCTACCAGAAAATCATCTACACATCCATATTAGTGACTAAGGAATCCAATAACATATATGTGAGATTAATGCAACAAACATGTGCGACGGAAATCAACTTTGCATTAGAAAATAAATGAAAGAGCTTACAACCATGTGCCTTAGTGCCGATGCACTCCTTCACAAGACTAGCACTGTGTCCCCGATAGCTCCAACTTGCTCCACAATTGCTCTCTGATGGATTAGGCCAGGGAATCAATTCAACAACATAACTCTACTATTCTTCTCTCCCCCTCAACCATGGAGTATGAGCTTGTATTTATAGGGATCGAATGGATAGGATGGTTGAGAGATTGGTGGGTGAGGTGGCTACAAGATCCTACAAAGAGGGATCTCGACCTTAACCAACCCAGGTGAGTGGGGATAATGTTAGACACGAGGCTCTTGTTCTAGAAGCCTCAAGAAACCTCCTTTTTTCACTTTTTACCAAGGGCACTGCTTATACCCCTTTTGTTAGTTTTTCAACATTAAGCTAGAATTATTAGGATCTTTAACTGAGGGAATAACAAGTACAACAATCAAACACAAGAGACAATGAACACAGTGTTTTTCCTTGGGGAAACCATAAGGAGAAAACCCCACAACTTCCTTAGAGATAGAATCAACACCAAAACAGTAAAAGCCTCAAAACAGTAAGTGATCTCCCAACATCAGTAATCTTCTTCTTGTCTAGCCCCAGTGTCTTCTCCTTCCTCAACTATGCGCTACACTTGAGTGTGGATGAGTTGTGTGATAAATAGAGACTCCAGTTCTCTATTTATACTAATCTTTACATGACTAAAACCCTACTAGGGTCGACCTCTACTAGGAGAGTCTAATAACCCTAGTGCCCCGGAACTACGAGGACTTTAACCCTTAGACAATCAGAGGGTTACCCACTATGACTTGACATGACTTGTTTGCATTATTGATCCTCCCGATCGGAACATCGAAGCATGACAATATGACTCAATTACATTATAGATACATCCTAGAATAAACATCGGGTTACAATACATAAGATACATAGATGGATACATTCCGAAGTTACAAATACATCAACACTCCCTCTTAACTAGGAAGGTATTCTTTCGACACAATTTTCAGCATTGGTCTTCTTCTCTGTATAAACTGGATCATCTCGTTATCTGCATCTCAAGTATTCTGAGTCTTCAAGTCATCTTCATCTGCGAATCTGAATCATCTCTCGATCTGGATCATCATGAGACATCATCATTGGATCTGGATCATCACTGGTCATCATCACTGGATTTGGATCATCACTGGATCTGGATCATCACTGGATCTGGATCATCACTGCTGGATCATCATCACTGGATCTCGATCATCACTCGATCTGGATCATTTCTGGCAATCATCATCACGGGTGCTATCTCATGATTCTTCTCGTCACAGGAAGTTCTACAGAGCCAGCCCTTTTTCATGCTGGTTGTAGGCCTAGCCTCCATGTAGGTCTTCTTCAACGCTTATATTTGACACTAAGTCAGAATGGCCCGCCCAACACTTACATCTGACCTACTTGTCAGAAAGGCATGCCCAACACTCACATTTGATCATGTAGGAACCAATCCTACAATCATATCAGAAAGGCCCAGCACTCACATTCACCAGCATGATAGGAACTCAAACTACTATCATCTGTGAAATGGCTTAGCACTTACAACCACCAGCATGATAAGAAACCAAACTACTATCATCTGTGGAAAGGCCAAGCACTCACATCCACCAGCATGGTAGGAACTCAAATACCATCTGTGGAAAGGAAGAGCACTTACAATCACCAGCATAGTAGGAACTCAAACTACTACCATATGTGAAAAGGTGCAGCACTTACAATCACCAGCATGATAGGAACTCAAACTACTATCATATGTGAAAAGGCTCAGCACTTACAACCACCAGCATGATAGGAACCCAAACTACTATCATCTGTGGAAAGGCCACTGCACTTACATCTGATCATGTGGGAACACATCCCTCAGTCACATCAGAATGGCTCTCAGTCCTAGACTGAGGATTCCTGGTACCTCACCAGGTAGCTCCATTCAAATAATGGTGGTAGCCCTTATACCTGACACCAAGTCAGAATGGCCAGCACTCATATCTGACATGGGAGGAACCTAATCCTTTAGCCATGACAGAATGGATCAGCCCTTACATCTGATCAAGTTGGAACACATCCCTCTATCACATCAGAATGGCCATGTACTCATATCTGATCATGTGAGAGAACATCTCACGGTCATATCAGAACGGCCCTCAGTTCTAGACTGAGTTTTCCTGGTACCTCACTAGGTAGCTCCATTCAAAGAATGGCAATAGCCCCTATATCTAATCATGTAGGAACCGATCCTAAAGTCATATCAGAATGGCTCAGCACTCACATCTGACATGGAAGGAACCAATCCTCTCACCATGACAGAATGGCTTAGCCCTTACATCTGACCTGCTCGTCAGAATGGCTATGGATCTCAGCACTCATATCTGTCATGGAAGAAACCAATCCTTTAACCATGACAGAATGGATCATCCCTTACATCTCACCATGGAAGGAACCAATCCTCTCACCATGTCAGAATGGCTATGGGACTCATCACTTTCCCTTGGAGGAAACCTGGAGGAAACCTTGATCTGGAGAACACCAAGCTTCTCCCTGAAGTACTTGAACTTCACTCTAGCCAAGGGCTTCGTCAATACATCAGCTATCTGTTCCTCTGTCACAACATACTGGAGCTTCACTGCTCCCTTCTGCACCATATCCTTGATATAGTGATACTTGATCTTGATATACTTCTACTTGTCATGGAACACTGGATTCTCTGACAACTTCACACAACTCTGGTTGTCACAATGTATACAAGTAGCATCCAACTGGAGATCAAATAAATCAGACAGTAGCTTCCGCATCCATACTTCCTCACAACTAGCTATGACATACTCTGCTTTAGCTGCACTCAGTGCCACACAGGATTGCTTCCTGCTAAACTAAGAGATCACACCTGATCCCATACCGAAGCAACATCTAGAAGTGCTCTTCCTGTCGATGGCATTACCCGCCCAATCTGAATCAACATAACCCTCCAGGATAATATTTTGATTCGCATCGTACTTGAGCCCATAATCAACTGTACCCTTCAGTTACCTCAGAATATGCTTTGCAGCAATCAAGTGAACATTTCTCGGATCTGTCAAGAACTAGCTCAAGGTGTTCACAACAAAGCAAATGTCTAGTCTCGTGTTCGTCAAGTACATCAATGACCCAATCATCTGACGATACATCGTAGCATCAACCAACTCTGATGAAGCATCACTCAATAGCTTCAGGTTCGATGCCATAGGTGTGGCCATAGTCTTGTAGTCCATCATCCCAAACCTCTTCAGGATCTCTACTACATACTTCCCTTGTCCAAGGAAGATCCCATCTGTACTCTGCCACACCTCCACACCTAGAAAATAATGCATCATACCCAAGTCCTTCATCTCGAACTCATCAGCAAGCTTTCTCTTCGTATCAACAATCAACCCATCCATACCTGTCACAAATAGATCATCTACATATAGTAGAAGCATTACTGGGTTGCCATCTTCAACCTTGTAGTAAAGGTTGGAATCTGCTTTACCCTTGGTAAAGCCAAAACTGGATTGAAAACTGTCAATTCAAACCGTACAAGGCTTTCTTCAATATGCATACATGAGACTCTCTGTCATGTGTCTCAAAACCAAGTGGTTGTTCTACATACACTTCCTCTTCTACTACACCATTCAAGAAAGCAGTCTTGACATCCATTTGGTGTATCTTCCATTTCATCACTGCAGCTAGAGCAAGTACTGATCTGATGGAAGTGTATCTAGCTACAGGTGCAAATGTTTCTTCATAGTCTATTCCTTCTTTTCGAGAGAAACCCCGAGCCACAAATATTTCCTTATACTTTTCAATTCTACCGTCTACAGCATGCTTGATCTTATAGATCCATTTGGAAGTTACAACTGACTTCCCTTCTGGCCTTGGGACAACATCCCACACATCATTCTTCATGATTGATTGATATTCTTCGATCATAGAATCCTTCCATTCTTTTCGTTCTGCCGCTTCTTCATAATTGGAAGGTTCTTTCTCAATGAAATCACATAGTAAAGATACATACCCGGAGCAGGATCTAGTCCTCTTTCTTTCTCTGTGATTCTCTTCTGGAGCCCCATATCTTTCTACACCTTGGATAAGATCTTGTACCCAAGCAGGTTTCCTCTTATGAGGATTCTTCTCCAGAGGTGGATCTACAGGTCTTTGTGGTTCTTCAAATTCTCAATCTTCTTCTTGAGCTTCTTCATTCATGGTTGTATCATGAATTCTGGGTGCTTCTGCTTCTTTAGGTTCTTCCGTAGGTATCTTTTTGGATTTGTTGTAAGCTGTGTCTTCATCAAATGTCACATCCCTTCTGATGTCAATATTCTTGTATCTTGGGAAATAGATTCTGTAAGCCTTCGAGCTTTCAGAGTATCCCACGAATATACCCTTCTTTCTCGAAGGATCTAATTTTGTCCTTTTCTCCTTTGGGATGTGTATGTACACAGGACATCCGAATATTTTGAGATGGCTGACTTCTGGTTTCTTGCCAGAGAATACTTCTTCAGGAGTCTTGTTCTTGAGTACTCTATGTGGAGTACGGTTCTGTACATACACCGCTGTTCTGGCAGCTTGATCCCAAAGATGCATAGGAAGATCTTGATCATGAAGCATTGCTCTTGCAGCTTCCATGATAGTTCTATTCTTCCTTTTTGCAACCCCATTCTGTTGTGGATTATAAGGAGTGGACAACTCCCTCTTAATCCCTCAGTATTTGCATAGCCTCTTGAATTCATTTGAAGTGAATTCTCTGCCATTGTCTGATCAAAAAGTATTGATCTTCTTTTTAGTATGGTTCTCGATCAAGGCTTTGAATTCCTTGAATTTGTTGAATACTTCGTCTTTGTTCTTCATGAAGTAAACCCATATCTTCCTATAAAAATCATCAATAAAAGAAACATAATATGCATACTCGCTTAGTGAGTTTGATGACATAGGACCGCATACATCGGAGTGGATGATTTCCAATATTCCTTTTGCTTTGCTTTCACTACTTGGAAATGTCTTCTTTGTGTTCTTTCCCTTTGTACATCCTTTGCAAACCCTATCATGTTTTGCTTGGATTTCTGAAAGACCTTCAACAACTTTGCTTGCAATAAGTAGTGCTCTGTAATGCACATGTGCAATCCTTCTATGCCAAAGTTTATTTGGCTCTACTGAGTCATGGACCAATGCTTGTATTGGATGGCCCTTCAATTTGTACAATCCTCCTTCTTGTTCTCCAATCACTACCGCATCATCGATAGTCTTTCCTCTAGGCCACATAATGACTTGACCATCTATGAATGCAACCCTCATTCCTTTTACATCCAATGCTGATATGGAGAGAAGGTTCTTCTTGAGTCCTAGTACACACAATACTTCCTTCATTGTTAGAGACTTACCAGAGTCTATTTTATATGAAGATTCCCCACTACCTTTTATTGGATATTGGTAGTCATCTCCTAGTTTCACCTTGTGAGGTGATTCATGTTCCTTGAATCTAGTCATATGTTTGGAAGCCCCACTGTCTATAAGCCAATCATCACTACCATGAGTAATGTTACCTGTGAGAGATAAAATCAAAACATATTCATCCTCGCTTGAAGAATCTTCACTTTCATATCTGGATCTCTTCTTTGATGGTTCATCATCCTCTATAGCATGAGCATGATGTCTTCTTTTGTTCCCCTTCTTCTTATGAGAGTGGTTCTTGTTCTTAGGACAGTCTTTTGCAAAGTGTCCTTTTTCATCACATGTATAACATCTCAATCTAGATAGGTCCTTTGTATTGTTATCCTTAGAATAAGAGTTCTTACCTTTGGAGTAATGAGGATTTCTTCTTCCCCTCTTGGAGTGAACTGTGAGGGCTTAATCTTCACTTCCCATCTTCTCTTCTTGGGATACTATCTGAGATTCTTCTTGAGAGAATTCTTCCCATAGTCTCCTGAACTTGACTAACTTATTTCTTGCACAGATTCCTTGGATGAAAGAATCCAATGACCTAGGAAGTCCATTCAATGTTGTCATTACAATCTCTGCATTCTCCACTTCTTCATCTACAACTTCTAATTGTTCCTTGATCTGAGAAACCCTTGTGAAGTAGGACTATATAGTCTTTTCATTCTGAATCTTCACATTCTTCAGTTGATTCCTCAGAGACATCTTCTGGTTTATGTTCTTCCCTTCAAACAACTTGGTTAGGGCATCAAACATAGCTTTAGGTGTCTTGAGAGAGGACACCTGTGGGATAAGGTGATCCTTGATAGAATAAAAAATGATCCTCTTTACCATAACCATATTCTTATTATGTAAGGCCTTTGCTTCATCTTTCTCTGGAGCTGGAACCTCCTCATGGATGTAGGAGTCTAACTCATTCTCTTCTAGGACCAGGGAGATCCTATACTTCCACGCTCAGAAGTTATAAGCTCCCTCAAGATTTTCATCAAGCTTGATCTGATGAGACATATTAAAACTGCAATCCTCAAATGGAAATACAAAAGATTTAGATCTTACCAGGTCAAGATGTCAGATCTGACACTTGAGCTGAAATCCTGTAGAGCTGGTTTAGGAGCAGATTAGGGTTTTGATTTTCCAGAGTTCTGTCCACCCAAATGTTTTGAAATTTGTCCCTAACTTTGATTTTAGGGAGGATATCAATCCAAGCCTAGGCTCACTAAAAAATTCCTCTTCTATGAAAATCCCTAATTTCCGACAGTAGTGTCGGGTCCAAAATTGAAAAACCTCAGAATTGGATTCTACTTCGACAGAAAGATGTGCCCTAAGGAGGAGAGTTATTCCACCTTAATTTTTCTGAAAATCTATGGAGGAAGATCCACAAACTAGGAATCCCTAGTTCCCGCAGCTGCACAGTGTCTTCTTCTCAGGTTAGCTATGATTCCATGTTAGTTTTTCAACATTAAGCTAGCATTATTAGGATCTTTAACTGAGAGAATAACAAGTACAGCAATCAAACACAGGAGACAATGAACACAGTGTTTTTCCTCTGGGAAACCATAAAGATGAAAACCCTACAACTTCCTCAGAGACAGAATCAACACCAAAACAGTAAGTGATCTGCCGACAACAGTAATCTTCTTCTTGTCTAGCCCGAGTGTCTTCTCCTTCCTCAACTATGCGCTACAATTGAGTGTGGATGAGTTGTGTGATAAATAGAGACTCCAGTTCTCTATTTATACTAATCTCGACATGACTAAAACCCTACCAGGGCCATCCTCCACTAGGAGAGTCTAATAACCCTAGTACCCCAGAACTGTGTAGACTTTAACCCTTAGACAATTGGAGGGTTACCCACTATGACTTGACATGACTTGTTTACATTATTGATCCTCCTGATCGGAACATCGGGGCATGACAATATGACTCAATTACATTATAGATACATCCCGGAATAAACATCGGGTTACAATACATAAGATACATAGATGAATACATTTCGAAGTTACAAAAACATCAACACCTTTGTGATAGAGCAGTGATGGGTAGTAACCGCACCAACAACATAAGTTAAAGGCAGTGGCACTGCCTGGTTTTCACACAACTAGTGTGGTGCTGAACAAGGTACCGCTTATCTGCTTGAAGGTAGAAGCGGTGCTGCAATTTTTGCTTTAGGGACACTTTAAATTTCACTAACAAATCAAATCAACACTTACAACACTGTAACAGGATGGAAGTACTCATGAAACTCAAATAAGTTAATTGTTACAACTAACAGTACTCTACAAGTGGTGTTGCATCTGACTGTTACAACTGGCAGCAACCTACAGAATAGTAACAGCTGAGTTGCAGCTAACTGTTTACCAACTTTTTGATAACCCCTGCGTTCATAAACTTAATACTATTATTCTATTGAATCAATAAACCATATTAACATATTCAAACTTTGATTTCTCAACAATCTAATTCCAAAAATAAATATGAGCTTTATAACTAAAAAAACAGAGTAAAAATAAAATGCACAGTAACATAGTTTCAACTTTGCGTTAATTTCTTCATCTATTTATCTGTATGTGTATATCAAATAAGGATTACAAGCTTAGGCATTTATGAATTTTTGGCTAAGTCGACTATCAACTGCTAATTGACCCTTCTCTATACAAAAAATAGAATTCTCTGCAAATGCTCTATTACGGTCTATTATAGTCTGACATAGTGAAAAACTTTGTTGCCTCTTCATAAATTAGATGTGCCCTGCTGGCTCATTTCAATAGCATCAAAATGACTTTTCATATTTTAATAATCTGATATCTGCCAGACAGTGTGATGGTGAGGCTGTGTGACGACTCTTCTGAATTTTGGCAGTTATAATTCTGGGCGTTGATGTCTTTTAAAAAATCCAGCGGTTAGCAATCTAAACAATGTTTCCTCTTCAATAGGAAATCGATTTGGGTGGTGGAGTAATTAACCACTTCCAACATTCTCCCCCTTAATTACTTCACTCAAAATACATCAAACACAAGAAACTACCGTTTTTACAAAACAACATTCCAACTATAATTATTGGTGGTCTAAGACTCAACAAAGCTTACATCAGTATCAAAACAATTTCAAAAATTTGTTCACATTCTTTGTTGGAACATGCTAGTGCATCTTTTGTGTTTCTTTCGACTCCAAACTTTGAAATATGTAAACTTTTTTTTTTTCTTTTTCTATTTTATCTTCATCTTTACCTTGATCTTGTTTATCTCTTACTTCATTCATGGCTTCAGCCATTTCTTCATCTTGACTTTACATCTTAATAATATGAACTCCTTTTGCTCAAACACTCCACGATACTTGTTCTCCTCATTTTCAGTTGTTTATTCAATAATATAGTATTTCATCATTTATTTCAGCATCAAGACCATTGCATTCAAACTTCTTAGACTTTGCAAACCAATCATTAATCATAATTTCAATTGCATCATTCTCAGCTTGGGTTTCATCATTTGTTGACTTAGAATGCCAAACTTTACACCAAAAATACTTCTGATTCTTCATCTCACTTTCTTCTTTACCTTCAATGTTTTCTTTGATTCCACGAATCCATTATGATCCACTTCAACTGCAAAACATTCTTCAATTTTCTTATCATGATTCAAATTTTCAATGTCCTTTATCCCAAAGACTTCAATCCAAATCTTTTCTTTTAAGTACTGTAACGTGGGCATACAAAGATCCCACAAGCTATCTTTGAATTCACCGAGATTAATTAGTTTAATTTCATTATGTAGACACATTAATTGATAATAATGCCCAATTTATTTAGGACTCCATGACATGAACATATTTTCAACTTATTCTTCAACCAATTCATCTTTGGTGCAATTTTCTTCTTTCAAATCAAACTCATCACTTCCAATATCATCTTCAGTGGATTCTTCTTCATCTTTGATTGGTTTCTCACCTGCAGATTCAAATATTTTGTCAACATTATATAAATTATCATGCTGTGAACCATATTGGTTATTTTCATTTTGTTCTTCTCTGAGAGCCATCACAATCTCTTCATTCAAATTTGCCTCTGTTGCTGCAACAAGCTAATCAACTTTCTTCATTTCTGATTCCATAACAAGACTATCATCTTTATCATCATATCTTGGCTTTTCAATCCATTCTTCCAAAAATTTCAATTTTTCATCAAGAACATCATTCCTTATTTTAGTTTCTCTGTCTACAACAGAACATACAACATTTTTAGTGTTATCATTATGCAATTTTTTTTCTATCACTACTTCTAAATCACTGAATCATCAACATTTCCAACATCATTATAGATTCCTTTTTCTTGTACTTTATCTATTTATTTCGCTGCAACTTCTGTGCATTCTTCAACAATCTTATCAAATTCTTCAACAAAATTAAAATCATCAATATTTTCAAAAAACTCATGAACATGTTTATTTCAAGCCCATCTTTGTCTTTGACTTCTACAACATCTTCAGTGTTGTCTTCTAGATTCATTGTACCTACATGTCCACAATCATCAGATTCAATACATGATTTAAATATCTTCATGGATGTGTCCTTCAAGGACTCTTCTTGCACAAATACTTCTTTGTTGTCTTCACACTTGAGAAATTTATCATCTTTATCAACATTCTGCATGTTAACCATTCCATCATTTTCATAGTTTACTTTAGTGACATCTAAATTTGAAACTACATCAACATATTTATCAATAGAAATTTCAACTTCAAATTCTGTTGTTGTTATACAAGATACAACAAGCTTATTTTCACCTTTAGTTTGAACATCATTTTCATCATTTGATATATCAACACAATTGCGATATTTATAAATAATTTGACTATCTTCTGCTGCTTCTGCAAATTTGTCTACTGAAATGTTAATAGGTTGTGAATCAGCCATATATATCCTCGTTACATCAAACTTTCTCTTCAAACTTTCCCAGGATTCTCTAGCTATGTTTTCTTTAGCAATTACATAAAAGATATTATCATCCAGAGCTTGCTAGATGTAATGAAAGGGAAATGCATCCTTTTCCTTATCCTAGAGTTTCTTAACTCCATCCTCAACAAAATTCCATAAACCTCTACCATGCAAGATTTTTTTCATATTAACTGACCAACATTCATAATTTACACCTAAGAAATATGGTGGTGGATAATAGATGTTTCTCCATGCATCCTCTACCTTTTCTTGAACTTCCTCTGCTTCAGCAGGTTCCTCGGTGGCTTCTCCTCATATCGAAAAAACAAACTTCTTTTGCATTAGAAATATTATTCTTCATCTCTTTAAGCCTTCTACTTTTCCCCATGTCTCTGTCTTCAAATAAATACTTGCATAGAATTTAAATTTCTTTTGGATACAGCCTCCCAATCCCGATCTTTCATGAATAATGGCTTCAATTCAAACCAATAAACTTCCAAAATAGTGGAATTCAAACTTCTCTACCATTAAAATATATGGGAGCCCTCAACCAGGAAGAATGTCTTCCTTTCAATAGACCAACCTCCATCTGAGGGAACACACAGAGTCAACCTCATCCACTAACTACAACACTTTCTTCTCTTTACAAAAGCCACGACCAAGCTTGAACATTTTAACCAACATACATATGACACAAGAGACACTTGATTCAGACTTCAACTGCTAAATGATGACTCAACCTTTATTTGAGGGAGCACAGGAGCTCTTACCAACACAGAGCTGAACATGCAAACTGAAATTACTTCTTCTCTTTCAACATAGAAGGAAGAGGGCGCTAAAGCAAGACTCAACAACAATATCTCCAAACAAAATACAAACAGTTCAACATACAATCACACAACTCATTCATGAAGTGAGCACAGAACCAAGGAACAGAAATAAGAAACACTCAGCTCTGATACCGATTGTGGGGAAGGCAAGGGAGTGTCACTCTCTGCTTTAGTGACACTTTAAACTTCACTAACAACTCAAATCAACACTTACAACACTGTAAGAACTAGTTTTTACAGCTAAGAGTACTCACAAAACTCAAATCAATCACCTACAGGACTGTTACAGCTAACGATACTCTACAGGTGGTGTTGCAGCTGGATGTTACAGCTGACAACAACCTACAGAACAGTAACAACTGAGTTGCAGCTGACTGTTTTCCAACTTTATAATAACTTTTGCGTTCATAAACTTAATACTAGTATTCTAATTAATCAATAAACCATATTAACATATTCAAACTTTGATTTCTCAACAATCTAATTCCCAAAATAAATCTGATCTTTCTAACTAAAAAAATAGAGTAAAAATAAAATACACAGTAAAATCAGAGTTTCAACTCTACGTTAATCTCTTCGCCTATTTCTCTATCTGTGTATATCAAATAAGGATTACAAGCTTAGGTATTTATAGCATTTTGGATAATTCAGACATTAACCGTTAATTGACCCTTCGCTATACAAAAAATGGAATTCTCTGCGAATGCTTTGTTACAATCTATTACAGTCTGACAAAGTGGAAAACTGTGCTTCCTCTTCAGAAATTAGATGTGCTCTGCTGGCTCAATTCTGTAGCATCAAAATGACTTTTCATATTTTAATAATATGATATCTATTAGACAGTGTGATGGTGAGACGACTCTTATGAATTCTGGCAGTTATACTTCTGGGTGGTGATGCCTTTTCAAAACTCCAGCGATTAACAATCTGAATAGTGTTTCCTCTTTAGTGTTTCAGTAGGCAATCGATCTAGGTAGTTTGAGTAATTAACCACTTCCAACAATATGCTACAAAATTTGTATTACTTTATATTATCCTTGCCCTTTTTAACCAATTCTTTAAAGGCTTGATAGGATATACCCTAATATACAATCATCTTCCTCCTTGAGATATACCCTCAAGGGATTTATTTGAAACACATTAATAATTTAATAATGTATCATAAAGTATTGAGAGGATTCCATTTTAATTAAGGTGTAAATTAAAAATTAAGATACAGAATTTATATTTCAAAAAATTATATTCTTTTAGATTTAGGTTTAAGATGGTTGTGTACTGTTAATAATGTTTTTATTTCATTTTCATTTGTATTTATATTAGAAATATTTTGTTGAATTTTTACCTCAAAATTGGACTACCCAAAAATGTTTTGTTGAATTATAAAAAAAAGGAATATAAAAAATAATTGATAGTTGATGAATAGATAATTGGTAGCTATAACAAGTATTTAAAACTATAATCTTTCTTGGACAAATAATTCACACGTAACATAGGGCATCTAAACCTGACCACTGAATTGTCACAATATTTAGCATGCTCCAGCAGTAGGCTTGATGATTGTTGGATGCTAAGTTGCTCGAGATCCAACAGTCATCAATCGCACTGCAACTGCATTAAATGCTCTGCAACATGCTAAATATTGCTTGCCCTCTAGAGCCACTCACTCTGACACAAAATGACAAACTGACAACTTCTAGACGATGCTCCATCATCCATGTGCGGAGCTTAACAAACAGTTCCTTGGTTATGGTTGTGCAGATCACCATTCAAAACAGTAATGGCTTGAAGACATAGACAAAAATGATGTAACATATCATTTTAGCTGCGATAAACAAATTTTCTGTTTAACTGGATACTAGTAGGAAAATCATTTTCTTGTGCCTTTTGGTTTCCTTGACGTGTTTGCATAACATTTGTTGCATATGGTTTGTATTTACATTATTGGATGTCATTTTTACTGCCAACAATTTGGGTATAAATTTTTTGTTTTAAGGATCTTAGTAAGAAAAGTATTTTCCGAGTCTTTGAGGTGTTTACATAACATTTTATGCAGTATGATTACAGTATGCATTATTGGATGCCATGTTTTAGGGAACAAGTTGAACATAAATTTTCTGTTTTACAAGATTTTTTTCAAAACCATAAATAATCATGTTAATGAAATATTTTGTGAGGGCTATCTTGTGAGCTTTGACATGTAAATGGTGTTTTAATAGTGGTCCATATCCAATTATATGAGTGTTGGATGGTTGTTATAGCAACAATAACACTATTTGTTGGCTTTTATATTTTAAAATAATATTTAACACAAATTCTATTAATTTTTAAAAAATTATTACTTTTATTATTATTCATAAAAATAAAAAAAATAAAAAATAAAACATTAAACCATTGTTTTTAGAAATTTTCATGCTATTTTTCTCCAAATATCATATAGTAGGAATAGCACCTACAAGTAATGACGATAATGAAAACATGGGCTCACTCATTGTATCAAGTGGATTAGTACATTGATATATTAGCGGCATCAATTTTAAAGCTGCCAGATTTTAAAGCAACAAATTCTAAATTGTCGACAGTGTTGTGCATGTTATCAGCACCTGTAGGCACACTTATCATGCATGTTATCAGCACCCGTAGGCACACTTATCATGCTTTCAATACCTTAGCATAGAAATAATACACAAGGAGAAGCATTTTACAAGAGCAAACAAACAATACTTGAGCATAAACCATAAAAAAAAATAACAATACTTGAGCATTTAGAACAAATTCCCACCTCATGGCAATCATAATCAACTTGGAGAGATAAAGTTATTTTCAAGTAAATATTGATTAATTAACTTAAGGTATAATATTTACTAATTTTATTAAACAAGAGCCACCAAGTGGCAATGTCCCAGACATTGTCACCTGCTCTTGCCACAAAAAGAAAGAATAATTGCTTTGATAAGAGGTGTTTACTAAGATTAATATAAATGCTTTAAGTTTCATTACTTTTAAAATTGGACTTAGTTAAGTGAGCCTTCTCCCTTTTGTTATTATGTTGGTGTAAACCCTCACCAACAAAACCCAATCGACAGGGGTTCCCACTCTGTCGACACTCAACTCATCGTGATCTCCCTGAGCATCAGCCCAAACGGTTTTTACCCTATCTAGAAACACCCGCGGAGCGAATGAGGTCTCACCCGAGATGTTCAAGGGAGGGCTGACGAAACCAAGTTTTCGTAGAAAAGAAGAGGATCATGGGCATTGATAGTTCATCAACTTATTCATTAGATCTAAGCATTCACATCATATTTCAGAACACATCATCTCATTATATTATAGGAATAATCGTCAATTGCACCAACAGATCTAAACTATGACATCATTTGTAAGCAGTAAACGTTACATCATAGATATGTGTCGCATAGTCACTTCATCATTGGATTTGCATAGCAGAAACATAAATAAGATGGATAGAGAGCAGCAAAATAGGAATTCAGATCAACCTCATTATATTAACCCCACGCAATCAACTGTGGATTCAAAACAGATAGTTCATAGTCTACAAATTCAATCAACAGATACAATCAAATGTACTCTCCAACAACTTCAAGCTCTATCACAACTTCATTCATATTCAACTACTTAACGACTTGTGCTCTTCCGCCCCTTTACATAATAATCCAGCTTCAATTTACAAGCTTGCGCCTTTACATTCATGGTCCACTTCTAACTAACTTCTAACTAACTAATGACCAATATCCACAAAATGTGGTCAAAAGTACAAAAAGTGACACAAAATAATCAAAAGTACAAAAAGTGACATAAAATAATAAAAAGTAGTATATATTCCTTTTATCGCGCTATCTTCGTCTTGCACAGTGCCTTATGAGCTTGCATCGCATCCGCGATGGTGCACAACTTATACCATCCCCTTGCCAATAGGCCCCCAACACAGTCTTGTGGCTCGTCCTTGGGCCACGTCAGGTGGACTCAACAACCTTAAAGAGATGAAATTGCACATATATAGCAGTGAGCCGTTTATGTGGAACCTATATAACTATGTAATTTACTGCAACTGTCACCTCCAAAGTCAATTGCTTCTTAACTCTACACACTACTGCAACCACTTGTCTTGCAGAATTTTCTTGCTTCTCCGACCACAAATACCAGTCGTTGAACTGCTCCGGGCTCACTATCACTTCCTGAGTGGCTACCTACTGCATGATAACTGTCTACAGTTGCAAATTCTGATACCGAGGTGCCGTCTTGAAAGCCATTCCAGCTTCTAAAACCTTTTTGTTCCTTTCATTCAGGCTGATCTCAGGTTTCCTGAAGTTGTTCCCATTCCTTGTTCCTGTAGACTTAGTCAAGTGGGGCAATAAGTCTGGCCCCTTCCAGATTCCTCATGGGTGTCTTAGTCTATGCCCTAGACTGACTGAGATAAATATATCCAAGGATGACCTTTCCAGGTACTGCCGTCTTGGACGAGATAGCCTGTATACCTACAACTCCTTCTGCACTTTCAACTGGGGAAGCATTCTCACTCAAAGTCTCCCCCGTATCAAGGTTGATTTGCATATTACCTTAATTTTACATTGCCTTACATAGTTGAGCTTCCTTCAACTTCTCAATGGATCACTTATGCAACTTCGCCCAAGGGTGTTCTCTTGGTGATCGACCATCTGCATATAACACCAACATCAACTTGGATAGTATCATTTTCATATTAGTTCATCATTAGGACTAAATCATGTATTAATTATCTGATTACGCCACCGATTTCGTCAACATAGCTCTTGGATCTGCTATCATTGTACATGATGTCACAAAGTACCGTCGTTCACTTTCCTTGACGGTCGTTAATGAGTGCTGATGTGATGTTCGGTCATCGTCCTCCGGTGGCCGAGATTTTTCTTCCTAACGATGCTACTGATTCCTTCCTTTTTCTCTACCACTCTGTTGTATGCAATCAATTTCTCTGGCACATTCAATTCCTTTCGCTTGACCACTCTCTCCTGTGCAATCGCTCCCTCATGGTACATCCCCTTTCTCTTGTCGCAGCTCCTTTCTCTTAGCGTAGCCCCTTACTCTTGGTGCAACCCCTTACTCTTGGCGCAACCTTTTATTCTTAGCGCAGCCCCGTACCCTTTCCGCAGCCCCATACTCTTGGCGCAGCCCCTTACTCTTGGCACAACCCCGTAATCTTGGCGCAGCCCTGCCGTCAATTATCTATTGTTGATTTTGACTATGTCACAACCCTACATCCATTGTGATGGATATTTCTAACTATGCTACTAGATCCCCTACTTGGGCATCCAATCCCTCCTGGTGCACCCTTCCTCTAGCTATCTACTTATCATTTTTTTTTTACTGCATAGTTCCTTAAGCACCATGCGATCCCAAACTTGTCCTGTACAGATTCAGGTGGATACCATTCACTAGTTTTGGCAGTATTGCTCCATCTAATTGCTGCAGCTGAACTGCCCCCCTAGAAGTAATTAAATTTACAAGATATGGACCAAGCCAATGCATCTGCAACTTACATGGATGCTTTAGGAACTTGCTTACATATTGTAGCACCAAATATCCTTGTTGAAACTGCTTGTTTTTGATATGGCGATCATGCCAGGCCTTTTGTCGATCCTTCTCGATGCGCTAATGGAATCCTTTGTGAGTGCGTGCTCCAATATCTTGTTGAAATATTCTACAGTCCCATTCACCTGTGGATGATATGGTGTACTCTTCTTATGATGAATATGAAATTCCTTTGCTAGTGCTCTTACTGTGCGGTTGAGGAAATGGCTACCCTAGTCACTCATCAATATCCTTGGGAATCCAAACCACATCACTATGTTTTCAAAAAAAAATCTTGTTGCAGTCACAGTAGTGCAATCCATAACTGGTGCAGCCTCCACCCATCGAGTCAAGTAGTCTGTTGCTGTGATTATTTACCACGCACCAGTTCACTTTCCTAAGTGGTTGATTGGACCCACAAAATATACAGCCCACTTATCAAAATGTTGTAGAGTTACATGTGGTACCAATGACATCTCATCCCACCACGATGGTTTTTTGGTGCATTGACAGATGTCGCAACTCCATGCATAATTTGTCACATCATTATGTAGCATGGGCCACCACATCCCTACATGAAGCACCTTTCTCGCAGTAGCACGACTCCCATAGTGTCCACCAATAATTCTTGCATGTGCTTCTTCCAAAATTTGCTCCTGTTCCTATGGTCCCAGCTTATATAAGTGTCCAACAATTAACTAAAAATTAGAAGCTTTAACCACCAGCTGCTTCTTTTGACTTGTTGATAATTCTTCAAGTGAGGCACCTATTGCCAAAAACTGAATGATTGGAGCATAGTGGTCATCTACCATGTCAACTATGAATAGTTGTTCATCGGGCAGTCCTTGCTCAATATTGGTAGGCTCTTCGCCTATCTCAATTCTGGAGAAATGATCAAGGCCAACATTTAAGCGACCTGACTTCACCACGATTTCAAAATCAAACTCCTGGAAGAGAAGTAGCAAATGACATATCTCCCCCCCCCCAACACAGGCATATTGACCATATATTTTAAAGAAGAGTTGTCAGTAAACATCTTAAAGTGGCCACCTAACAGGTAATGCATGAATTTCTGCAGCGCATAGACCATTTCCAGACCTTCCTGCTCTGTGGTTGTATAGTTCCTCTCAACGAATAATAACTTTTGACTAGAGAAAGCAATCGGGTGATACATATCTCCTTCACCCGGCTACGTGAGCACTACTCCTAGGGCAATAGAAGATGCATCAACATGCACATGGAACTCCTTGTTCCAATTTGGAAATACAAGTATTGGTGTCAGAGCCATTTTGGCCTTCAACGTGTCAAAGCTACCTTGGCATTCTGGACTCCATACAAATACAACATCTTTCTTCAGTTTTTTCTCCATAGGGGCAACAATCATAGCATATCCTCTAATAAATTTGCAATAGTACCCAGTGTGCCCCAATGTTTCCCTAAGCATATTTACATTGGTAGGTGGTGGCAGGCTCAAAATGAGCGCTATCTTTGTAGGATCAACCAGTAATCCTTTCTTGCACACAATGTGCCCCAATAATATCCCAAATGGTGCGCAAAAATGCACTTCTTGGATTTCATCGTGATCTGATGCTATCGACACCTTTCCAACATCAGTCGAAGGTTTTCGAAATGATCCTTGATTAGGTCATACACTGTCCAATCATCCATATATATCTGTAGGAACTTTTGAATGAATTATTTGACTATAGCAACAACCACTCGGGAAAATATTCCAGGTGCATTCTTTAGCCCAAAAGGCATTACTGTGTACTAGAAGCAACTCCATTCCATAGAAAATGTTGTTTTATGTCGATCTTACTTTGCGATTATGATCTGGTGATAACCAGAGAATCCATATGTGAAAGAGTACATTTCTTGACCTCCTACTCCTTCAATTACTTCATCTATGAACGGAGTCGGAAATGGGTCATGCATACATGCATCATTCAGTTTCCTGAGGTCAACACAGATCCAAACTTCACCAGTTTTCTTATCTTGGACAACCATCAGATGGATCCATTCTGATTTGTCTACAGGCTCAATGATTGCAGCGTTCAACATCCGGTCAAGTTCAGCCTTGACTCTCTCTTTGTACCATGGATTCAAGCGATACAGCCTCTATCACATCGGTTTTGCGTCTAGATTTACCTGGATTTTCATTTCCCCTAGATCGCCCAGTATTCCCTTCATCTTCGAGTACTTTGTTGGAAATAGATCTTGAAACTCATGCAACAGATCGGTGATCTTTGCCATGGTATCCTCTTATTAGTAATCCCCAATACTTGGAAATTTTGGGTTCTCCTCTGTCCCAATGTTAACTTTTCGAATCTTCAGTGGCTGGCTCATGGGATCAGTTGGTATATCTGGTACGGTGACACCCATACTCCCTTCTGTCTCTGGAATAATGATATTCCTTATCTCGTCATCATCCTCAGGTTCTCCAGACACATTGTAGGATTCCATCATTACCTGCATGTGCCAATGTGCATGTGGATCCACAAGATATGCGACTGGTACAACTTTTAGTACTACATCCTAGATGATCTGAAGCACATTGTTGACTTCAGAATTGGCATTTGAAAAGCTAAAGGTATGGGTGATATAGACCGTCAAATCTTCCCAAGTGGTTATTTCTCTGCGCAGCTCTGTGGATACATACCATGATCTTGGCATTTCATCCCAGGTATGAATAAAACCATGGAACCATTCATGCTTTGGTCGCGATGCCCACAATGTTTGGCATTCCATCCAATGGCCGCTAGGGTCACTCCATCCATCATACTTTCTAGTGTGATACATATCTGTGTTTCCAAAGCGAACTGTCATTAGCCTTCGACACTGCGCCCATCCAATAATTTTCATCTTATGGGTCGCCCACTAGCGGGTTGGAGTAGCTTTCAGTACTTCATCGGTCACCAACAATCGCTGTGATTCTGATACCTTTTCTTCAAACTCTGTTAAGAATGCTAATAGTTTAGGTAACCCTTCATAGATAGGTAGTTCAACAATATCAGTTGCGACATGATATAGTGACTGCGTGATTGGCCCACATTTCCTGAATGAGACTTCATGCATGCGGTTTTGTCAATTTTCTAATGTGTCGTCAGAATCATACGATGCAGAACTAGCACTGCGCCAACCGAGTTCTCCATCGGCGGTGGAGTGGATATAATCTTCAGAGATTTTGTACACATCATCCCATCCTCGGACAACTTCATCTTTCACCGGTTCAATATATCACCGTCCTTCATTTGGGTCCATAGGTGCGATGAGTTTGAAGGGGAACTTGCTATTGAGCCTAGTTCTAGTTTTGCACTTGGTTCTGGTTCTGTAACTGAGGAACATTCCCAACTTGCCATCTTGCGATTAGCTGTAGATAGTTCTCAACAGTATGGTCAATCGCTGTGCAGTATCTGCATGAGCACTGGAAGTGTGGCAAGTCCCTCTGGTAATGCCCAAATACCCTACAATTATAACACTGGAATGATCCGTGACCTCGTTTGACTCCTCTGCCAAAGCCTCCTCCTCTTCTGCTGAATCCTCTGCGAAATCCTCCATCTTGCTGATATTATGGTTGAATCATCTATTGTGGTGGGGGATTCGGCTGCTGCTGAACATAGTGCATAGCTTGAACATACTGTGGCTATGGTTGGGGCATCGCCATTTTATTATACTGCAGCTGCAGCGCAAACTATGGCTGCGATGCAAACTATGGTTGTGGCTGCGATGGTATAAATTGCATCTGCGACAGTGGTGTATATTGCGGTTGTGGTCGAGAGTTTACTGCCTGAGGATGTGGCTATGGTTTTTGTACTGCACGATGATGTTTTCCTTTCACAAGGTATGAATCATATGTTCTGTCCTGAAGAAGATCATATTCCCAACAATCTTTTCCTTCATGCCCCACCGATCTACAAAAGGAAAAATATAGGTTGGCTGGTTTTGATACTATGTTCTACATGTAGCTACATTCTTCATGTCAGTGCCCATAGACTTGACATATGCGACACCATGGTACATTGCCACAACTTAATCGGTTTGGCGCCCCTGATATTAACTAGTTTCGAAAAACTGGGGCAGTTGTCTTTGGTGTATTCGTCTGCATGACACCGAGTGCACCAAAGATCGTTGCGATCCTCTTTCGCCTTCTTGATGTCTTGTGACTGAAGCGTTAAATTTTCCAGTTGTGCCTAGATTTGATTCATGCCAACTGCATTCTCCCCCACAGGTGAAGCTTCTAACTTCATCGCAATCTCCAGAGCCTTGCTCTACGTCGTGATATTCTGTTGCATTAGTGGTTGTCGGATATGAGGTACCAAGGCTACGATAAACCACTCTTTATGATGAACGTCACTCATAGCAAAGCTGAATCTTACCATCAACGTCTTAAACCTTTGATCAAAGTCCCAAACAATCTCATTGGAAAACTTCTTCATCTCTTTCAACTCAATAATGTATTGTGCCTCAGATTTAGGATTTTGGAATTCTTCGATCAGTCACCTCCGGACTTCATCCAATGTTTTTGCAGGGGTCCCCGTAGGAACCTGTATAAATTTCATGTACCAATATAGCACATGACCCCATAGGGTAGTTTCCAGTTGGCCTTTCTTGACATCATCATCTGTGGTCTGTCTAACAGTCCATACCACCTCGCAGAGAAACCAATACTGCTCGAGATCGTCGATCTTGTTCCCATGAAACAAAGGTAATTTCATATTGTCACTCGCCATCCTAGGCCTCCTTCCTGCAGATGCTGACTTATTACTAGATTGTTTTTGACACATTGGACAAGTGGACGTGGAATTCATGGTTCTCCCTGAGTTTGAAGTAGTGCGTGGAGGCGTGGGCATGGTGTTGCTGGGGTTTGATCCTACCACTATCCTTGGCATAGTCTGGATCTGGTCTTCCTCTTCATTGCTGTAGGGTCACTTCATCTCGTGTGGTTTCCCTTCATGGTTTTGCGTTTTGATCATAATAGGACCTTCCCCTGTCATATGCCTCTTCTCTTGTCGAAACCTTGTGGCTCCCCTTATACAACCACTTTCTTTCTCAACTTCCCTCATAGTCTCGTCGAAACTTGCACCCATTTACCCCTTACCTTCCCATTTGTCCCCCCCCCCTTCAGTTGCGGTATCCATCGCCTCCACACACCAGAGTTCTTATACTCTAGGTGCATCTTCAGTATACCTTTTTCGCAGACAAGCATTTTAATTGACAATTGTAGAGATAATAAGAACCTACCTCAGGGCCCATTGAAAAATTCCCTTTCTGCTTCGTTGTAGGACATTGTAGTGTCAACAAAAAATTCAGTAATATATCCTTCTAGGATGCTATCCAGCCAAACCTCAACAACTCATGATGGTTTGTTGTCAGTTTCTTGCAGTTCCTGGATCAATTCAGGGGTCCAAGATGTTGGTTCTCCTCCTTGGAAATTTGTCTTCTTATATGTGAACTGCGCTAGCCACTCATACAAGATGATGGGAAACTCATAGAAAACATATTCATGTGGAACGTCGTGTATATATTCTACCAGCAACTTGTCTGTGGTCATTCCAAGGTTCTGATTGTCTGCTTCAACAAATTGTCGTAGATTCTGATCAAATCAATCTTGAATTTCTGGTTGCGTTGGATTCCACATCCACTCTTGAGTTTTTGATCGCATTGGATGCCACATACCCTCCTATCAGCTGTAACAAGGTCCCAAAAACGGAACCATTTGCTGGCGTAAACCCTCACCAACAAAACCTAGTCGATATGGGTTCCCACTCTATCGACACTCAACTCCCTGCGATATCCCTGAGCATCGGCCCAAATAGGTTTTACCCTATCCAACAACACCTGCATAGCGGATGAGGTCTCACCCGAGATATTCAAGGGAAGGCTGAAGGAACTAAGTTTTCGCATAAAAGAAGAGGATCATGGGAATCGACAGTTCATCAACTTATTCATTAGATCTAAGCATTCGCATCATCTTTCAGAACACGTAATCTCATTATATTATAGGCCCTAATTGTCAATTGCACCAATAGATCGAAACTATGACATCATTTGTAAGCAGTAAACATTACATCATAGATCTGTGTCGCACAATCACTTCATCATTGGATTTGCACAGCAGAAACATAAACAAGATGAACAGATAGCATCAAAACAGGAATTCAGATCAACCTCATTATATTAACCTCATGCAATCAACTGCGGATTCAAAACAGATAGTTCACAGTCTACAAAGTCGATCAATAGATATAATCAGATATACTCTCCAACAACTTCAAGCTCTGTCACAACTTTGTTCATACTCAACTACTTAACGACTTGTGCTTTCCCCCCCCTTTACATAATAATTCAACTTCAATTTATAGGCTTGCACCTTTACATTCATGGTCCACTTCTAACTATCTAATGACCAATATCCACAAAATGTGGTCAAAAGTACAAAAAGTGACACAAAATAATCAAAAGTACAAAAAAGTGACATAAAATAATAAAAAATAGTATCTCTTTCGCCTATCGCGCTATCTTCGTCTTGCACGATGCCTTCTAGGCTTGCGCAGCATTCGCGATGCTACGCAACTTATCCCAGCCCCTTGCCAACATATTACTTTTTTTAATCTTCTATATAGATTTCTCTTTATTATTATATAATTATATTCTATATAGATTTACACTATGTTCATTATTTATTTATTTATTTTGAAATAATAAATAAAAAGCACTTTCTCATTATAAAATTAATTGATGCATAGTTTGATTTTATTTTACTTTTGTGAATGAAATTTACAAGAGGAATAATATATAAAACTTTTCCCAAAAGTATACTCTAGGCATAAAAGCTTAATTACCAAAACATTTTTAGCCTAAAAGCTTAATTACAAAAAACTTCCATTTTCTAAAAGGGTGATAAGCCCATGTGAATTGCCTATTTGGAACGCATGACTTGTCAAATATTTGGGGTATTAATGCATATAAGGGAGTGATACCTTAATGATAATTTAAAATCCCCGTAAAAGCCATGTTTAGAATATATTATATTCCATTCTAAAATTAAAGTGTAAAAGGGCATAACTTATGCATTGATGAAATATCATTTTACAAAGGGTTTATTGTATTTTGATTCTCGTTTTCGTTCGACTCGTTGACATGAAGTTCGATTATTACGAAGATTATTTTTGGCACAATTGAATCGTAGTAAAGGTTTTCATATTTTTAAAATACTGTAGGTTGATTGGGAATTGAAGAAACCACATCTTGCATGAAGATTACATTGGATCTGCCAGATCATTGGACCGTTTGGTTGCATTGGCTACCACTTTATTATTCTCGCCCAAGCAGATCATAACCAAATTACAATTGTTGCTTGGAGAAGGCCAAATTTCATGATGCGAGGTTTCAAGGGTGTAGCTATTATCATCTGATGTGGTGACTTTTCATGTATTAGTTGTATTCTTCTCCAGGATGTAACCCATTTGTGGGTAGGCACTATAGATGCCCTTTGATTCTTAATAGAATATCAAGAACATGTTTTTTTCTTCCTAAAAAAAAGCTATTACCTAATGAAGAGGAAGAAATGAAAAAAATAGTTGGTTTTCATCACAACATAAGTTCACATAGTTATTATATTGTTCACATCATTATCGGTTATTAAAGGCCTCAAACTTCAATTTCAAACATACCCACAACTCAATGCATAATTATGAACATGATTTTGTCTGCTAAAAGAATTACATGTTCTTGTGGAAGGAAGAAGCCATTTAGATCATCGACATCATCACTCCAGTTTCCCTCGCCAAATAATTCCACGACTCACATTACTTCCTAGAGGTACAAATCATTAAAAAATCCAATATGCCAGGTTCTTTCCCATGGTATGTTTGTACAGGTTGTGTAAAGTGCTCGATCATGACAAAACTATACTTCGCTGGCTTATGTCACACTTCAAACTTGTGAAATGACATGTTTTCCAAACATTTACCGTCGAAAGCATCTCGTAGGTAAGAAAATTACAACTAAAAAATAACGTAGAGATAATATACCCCACATTTGAATGTATTCCCAGTTTGAGGTCCTTGTTGTGTGTTGGAAATATTAACTACTCGCAGATCTACATCACATCTCAGCCGACTCAGTCAGAGTCCGTAGAAGTGCACTGTTGTTAGTCAATTTGTTAGGAGTTCACCCCTCACCATATTTAAGAATCCGAATTGTATTTCTGAAGTTAACTTTCTAGGTAGAAATTAATTTCAGTCTTTAATGTTAGTGGGTATCTTCCATGAGAAGTAAAATCTTAGTCATTGTATATGTAGAAGAAGAAGAATGAAAAACACTTAGCGTGTGTGCGGAGTGTGGTGAAGAAAGAGAAGAACATAGTAAGAAAGAAAGGAGAAAGAAAAAACTCTTAGAAGAGTTCAAGAGCTCAAGTTCATGTGTTCTGGAATGTGTTAATAACCCTAACTTTGTAAAAGGTGATACATCCAAGTAAATTTCCAAGTATGTAAATGTGACCGTAATTCTTTTGTTATGTAGCGATAATATAAAACCATAGTTTATGGTTGAATGCATGTCTTATTTATGTCGCACATACTCTCCATAATTACTTGTGTGAATGTTGTTTACATTTACCTTTTGTAAAAGTCATAAAGAATCCAAAAATATTTCACCTAGTAAAAGTGCTCGACACAAGTCTTATCTAATATTTTTGTTATACGATATTGTGAGATTCTCGCAATAAAGTTATGTCGAGGTTTATCCCAAGTTACGGAGTGGTGAAAAATAATTTCCATATTATAAGTTAATAGTCAAAGAAATA
The DNA here is from genome assembly GCA_001517045.1 of Pseudotsuga menziesii. Classification (NCBI taxonomy): domain Eukaryota; kingdom Viridiplantae; phylum Streptophyta; class Pinopsida; order Pinales; family Pinaceae; genus Pseudotsuga; species Pseudotsuga menziesii. The sequence continues at coordinate 237,416 of LPNX010370596.1, read as the reverse complement.
TATTTTTATAAAGTTATGCTAAATGTGGTCATGCCGAAGTGGGAGTTGGTTGCAACCAAAGGTGTGTTGTGGTAAAATCCCTTCAAAGTCAAGTGGGTGTCTGTCGAGGTAAAAGTGCGTCGAGTTAAAATTCCATAAAAGGTGTGTCTACGAAAAGAGGAATTCGAGTCCTGTCACAGTGAAGTCTGTCACGAAATTTTTCGTCGCAGTAAAAGTTTGTAGCAGTAAAAGTCTATCGCAGTAAAATTTTGTTGCAGCAAACATTTGTAACAGTAAAAGTCTGTTGTAGTAAAATTTCATCGTAGTAAACTCATGTGGCAGGTTTTCGGTCTTAACTAGTCAAAATAAAAGGTAGGGTTTCCCAAAGGTTGAGTTACTGAGAATCCCCTCTCTTCTCCACGCACTTCCAATATTTTGCACATAATCAACAAGATCCTTGATGCCATATGGAAACTTTGAAGAACTTGCAACCAATCTTCCCTGTAGCCATAACAACACAAGAAACATACCAATAAACCCACTTAAAAACACATGTTTTTGCAAATATATTGTAATAAGAAGGAAAAACAAAGAAAAACAAATCAATAAATCCATTTTAAAAATTGCTACTTGCAAACATATTGTATTATAGTGGGAAGGGAAAGGAAGGGTATACATTTCTATTGCAATTGAGCTCTGCCCAATAGTCATTTGTATGCACAAAAGAAAAAACCAGATAATCTAGATCTAGAGTTCACTGATGTAATTCCCAAAATTATGACTGATTTTGTAATGAGAATCAACTTAGGTATTTTTGTCTCACTTTTATTTACATACTGATATCCCAGTAGAGACCAAGGCAAAAAATACTCTACATGCTGTAGAGCATTAAATGTGACGGCGGTCGCACTGTCCGCCGTTGGATCTTACTTTGGAAAGGATCCGACGGCAGACAGTGCGACCGCCGTCGCATTTAATGCTCTACAACATGTAGAGTATTTGTCGCCAGAGACCAATGCATCAGCTGTAAAGATATACAACATTTCATTAAATACTGGTCAGTGAGGTACTATGTTTAAAAAAAAAATCAATAGCTGGAAATCAAGAAAACACAAAAAAATCAAAGACGAAAATACTCGTTATCCATATAACATTCTCATTGATGTTGCAACCATAGTGATTCCATTTGTTCCATATAACCACATATAAATCTATTTAAACACCATTTATGAACTTAAATTCAATCCAAAGCAAGTGAAAAACTCAAATAAAAATGTCATAGATCAAAGATATATCTTATCTCACCCCTTGGGAGGTGTCTTGGCAAGGCCATCCTAAAGCAGATTATGTCGAAACAATTGTGTTCCCAACACCACAAGTCACAACCGTGAAACACATATGTATGAGAAAATCCATAGTTTCCTACAAAAGAAAGGAAGGAATGAATAATGGTAATGGCACACTCCAATAGGGAACATAAATATTTATATCCACAAGATGCCTGCTGCAGTTGGTTGAAACATTAACCTTTGAAACTTTATGCAGGCTGTTGATTCGAGGAGCGCCTTATATACTGGACAGACTTTCTCTCGGGAGGGGAGCTTGTCCAATGCACACCGTCGGATTTCTCATCCAACGGTGTGCATTGGATAGGCTCCCCTCCCAAGGGAAAGTCTGTCCAGTATATAAGGATTGGCGTTGATTCGATCGGTAATACAATTATTCATCATATGCGTATGAATTTGTGAGAGTGGGTATTTGAATAAGATTATTGTTTACATTTTTCATAACACCACCCACTGGAATGACTCTAGTTAAAGTTGTTGCAACATGGTGCCGACCGTGCAATAAAATAATCATCTCATATGGGACTGAAAGAATTCACAAATTCAATGTCTCACCATACCCATACACTCAATGCGATGAGTTATGATTCAACTTTTGCTCCAAGCTCTTATCTAACATCCTTGCCATTACTTTGACAGATATCAACCTTGAGTAGTTGAGTGAGAGATAGACCTTCGTATGCATTTCAATATTCTCAATGCCCATTATAAAACTCAACCTCAAGCTCGGAATTTTGGTGATCTCACAAGGTAAGAATCGACACGTGAGATAGTTGTAGGCTACTATGAGATTGATGAGATTAACAAGATGTTTGTATTGTAGCCTAATTAAAATAATAAAAACAAGATGATCGCAGTCTATAAACACGTTTTGGGTACCATTTTACGAGGTTGATATTATCCATATGAACCAATCAAATTTAAGAAAAAATCATTAATAAAATAATATGAAAATTATATACCATAGCCTTGACCTTAAAAACACAAAAATTACTCCCATTGACATGAACTAATACCACCTCCGCAAAAACTATATATCTCCTTCCGGGGACATAATAAATAATGATCAATCTTTTCTTAATATTCACAAGTAATTTATCAAATTATTGTCCATTCAATTTACCACACACAATTGTATTTTGTTTCATTAAATCTTAAACATAAAAAAAAAAAAATTGTAATTAAAAGCACACACCTTTCACCCAATGTAACGAAATAAAGAAGGTCCACCCAATTAAAAAAATATGATTTCTCACTTGGTATTTAGAAGTTTCAAGGAGTTTAAAATGGCAATATATTAAAATTTGGGATGGGAAAGTTTTCTATTTATTATTATTATTGTAAAAATTAACTATATTGAGAAAGTTTATTAAATATGTTTATTTTTTATTTATATTTTAGGGCTCTTGCATAATGTTGAGGGACCTTTTAGATGTAATTGAAGTTTTCCAAAACACACTTTTGATTTGAAATAGTAAAATGTGTGCATGTTTCTCACTGTGAGGATTGGAGGGGCCGGAGTCTAATAGGTCAAATGACACAAAAGCTAGGAAATAAGAAGCTTTCACACTCGATTTATAAATTCATGCATAATATATAGAGAAAAAATGTGTGCGTGATATGAAGAGAAACAACACATACACGTTTTGGAAAACATGTAAAAACCCAAAAAAATAGGTATGTGACCACCCATTTCTTAGACAACAATGCGGTTGCACGCTTTGGTCAACGATAGAAGGAGAATGCAGGCATGATTAGAGCTCACAGAGGTGTCAACCACTGGATTGGATTGAACTTGAACTGATTCTACCAATATCCTCTATCAATTTGTCTTAAAAATATTCAAATAAATAACCAATTAATCACTTACAACCCTGTTTTAGATTTGTTCAAAAATTCTAGTTGCAAACAAGGGAGAAAGGGGGAAAATAGGTAGTGCTATACCTATTAAGATATTTTCACGGGTTTGGATCTACAAATCAAATTTCATTAATTGCATTGAATTTATATGCCCCAAAACCATCAAAATAAACCCTTTGTTCTTAAACTATTCAACTCAAATTATCACAATAGGAATTGTGCAAAGTGCCTAAGAGACTGAATAATTGACTTTGTGCAAATAGTTGTGTTGCTAAAATCAAAGTCTTCTCATACATATTACATCCTTTTTATATACACTTTGATTCTAACACTCGAATTAGTTGAATTTTGTACACACAAATGGGTTTTGATTCATAAAGAAGGCCTCTAAGTTCAATGCATATGTAGATAAATATATATTGAAAGTGTCATTTTGACATGAAGCTCATTTTCCAAATCCTTGTGACCAAGGAAGCATATGGTATGATTAACTAAGGTTGAACATTAAGCTTGTGTGCATGGCTTCAACCCTGTCATTGGTTTCACTAATTATTGTGACATTCTTGTCATACTTGATGTTGTGTATTTGATTTCAAACTGTGAGTAGTGAGACACAAATGTGTGAATTATATACTTATGGAATTTAATTGCACCGAGATGAGAGAGGTGCTCTACAACCCAGTACGGGGAAGATGTTTCCATGTAACATAACATTAAATTACAAAGAATAAAAAGTAATTAATGTCCGCTCATAAAATAAAAAATTATGAAAAATTTATTATAAGAAATTAAAATAATCCATGTGGATCTATAAAATAAAAAATTAAAACTTAAACCCAGATCTATCAAGCAAGAGAGGGTAAAATTTCTTGAGTTTACAAATAAATAAAAATTACACCTCAAGAAACAAGATCCCACTTGGGTTAATTTTTATTTTTTTGTAGTGTAACATAACATTACAAGACAACATCCCCCCTAGTAGGTTGTAAGCACCTCATTTCTCATGTCGGCTCATAAAATAGTTAGATTTTCTTAAGATATGAATAGATTATCTAGGATATTTATCTGAAAGAATAACAAGTACAACATAATGCATAAGATATAAAAGATACACAGGACACAAAGATTTTCATTGGGGAAACCATAAAGGATAAAACTCCGCAAACTTCTTCATAATAGTAATATGATCAAATGCAGTGATAAGAAATGTTCAACAGCTATCTTTCTCTCCTCCTATTACTGTCTCTCTTTCTCATGCGCCTTACAGAGTGTGTGAGGTGTGTATAAATGAGGGAGAGAGCCTCCCTATTTATACCCTTTCAAGTCACTGACTAAATATAAGACTCGATCCTACATGTCATCTCACATGGGGCCCACTTCTCCTAGAGAGACCACAATTAGATATTACATGATGTTACATTGGGGACTATTTCCCCGACTTACAACGAAGGTTGTACCTCAAGGTCTAGACACAATTTAGACATCTCGTAAAGGGGTAACACATATCCCCAATGGGGGAACAACAACATACAATGATGATATACATTAGAATATCTTCCGAAGTTACAAATACATCAATACTCCCTCTTAACCAAGAAGTCATTCTATCTCTACACAGTCATCAACACATCTGGTCAGGTCTTCATTGCATCATCATCATCACGGAGTCATAGAGTCTTCATCATAGGTGCTGCCATCATCTTCTTATAATTTGATCATCGTCCCATACTATCTATCATCAGAAGTTTCTATAGTGCCAACCCTTTTTCATGATGGATGTAGTCCTAGTCTTATGCTAGGTATTCATCTACAGTGCCAACCCTTTTAATGTTGGATGTAGGCCTATTTCTCTGCCAGGTCTTCATCTACAGTGCCAACCCTTTTTCAAGTTGGATGTAGGCCTAGTCCTCTGTGAGGTCTTCATCTATAGTGCCAACCCTTTTTCATGCTAGATGTAGGCCTAGCCCTCTACCAAGTCTTCATCTACAGTGCAAGCCCTTTTTCATGTTGGACGTAGGCCTATCCCTCTACCAAGTCTTCATCTACAGTGCCATCCCTTTTTCATGTTGGATTTAGGCCTAGTCCTCTTCCAGGTCTTCATCTACAGTGCCAACCCTTTTTCGTGTTGGATGTATTCCTAGCCCTCTTCCATGTCTTCATCTATAGTGCCAGCCCTTTTTTATGCTAGATGTAGGCCTAGTCCTCTACCAGGTCTTCATCTATAGTGTCAGCCCTTTTTCATGCTGGATGTAGGCCTAGTCCTCTGCCAGGTCTTCATATACAGTGCCAACCCTTTTTCACGCTAGATGTAGGCCTAGCCCTCTTCCAGGTATTCATCATCTTTGCGAGCAAGCCATCAAGTAGGTACAGATCAGGACTTATTATATGCCTCTTTCAAAACCTGCAAGATCTCCCATGACTGATTATATGCCAGTGCAAAACCTGAAGGAGCATCCCAGGACTGATTACATGCCTTGCAACACCTGTGTACCCTACTATTACCTCATCATCTTCAGATCATCTCATCGTCACATGGAGCAAAACCGAGATATACATAACACAACACTCACATCAATGACCATGGGAGGCCCAACCTTCCACCATGTCGGAAAGGATCTTAGCACTTACATCAATGACCATGGGAGGCCCATCCTACCACCATGTAGGAACGACTCAACACTTACATCAATGACCATGGGAGGCCCAACCTGCCACCATGTTTGAAAGGCTTATGTGTATCTGCATCTTCTAGACTTGTCACTTCCACTTGGAAGGAATATCTATCTAAAGTACACCATGCTTCTCTCTGAAGTATTCAAACTTCACTATGGCCATTTCTCTCATAGAATCACATCAGGATTGATTACGTCGAACGATAACCTGCGAGCTTCTCCATGATTGATTACATCCGAGGAAAACCTACATGACTGATTACATCTGAGCAACCTACGAGGTTTGCTAGGATTTTATGCTCAGACAACCTATCTCGCCAGTTATGCTAGAACTCATCACTCCCTCTTTCAAGAGAACTAAATCTATATCACATACTGGAGCTTCACTTCTCTTCTATGCATCATACAAAAGTTCAAGTCAGATCAATCAAATCAAATAGTATCTTTCAAAAGAAAGATACTAACTCACAAATAGCCGAGAAAGTGGCAACATATTTTTCCTCGACTGTACTTAGTTCCATGTAGGACTGCTTCATGCTAAACCAAGAGGTCACTCCTAATTCCATACTAAAGAAGAACCCATAAGTTCTCTTCCTATCAATGGCACTTCTTGCCCAATCTGAATCCACATAACCTTCCAGGTTAATCTTTTGATTCACATCATACTTGATCCCACAATCAACTGTACCGTTCAGGTACCTCAGAATATGCTTTGCAGCAATCAGGTGAACATGTCTTAGATCTGCCAAGAACTTGCTCAATGTGTTCACAACAAAGAAAATGTTTGGTCTTGTACTCGTCAGGCACATCAATGAAAAAATCATCTGAGGATACATCATGGCATCAACCGTCTCTGATGAAGAATCACTCAATAGCTTCAGGTTTGATGCCATACGTGTGGCCATAGCCTTGCAATCCATCATCCTGAACCTCTTTAGGATATCCACTACATAATTCCCTTGTCCAAAGGAGATTTCATCCACAATATGCAACACCTTCATGCCTATAAAGTAGTGCATCATATCCAAGTCCTTCATCTCGAACTCGGCATCAAGTCTCCTTCTTTCATATTTAATGAGTTCCTATTTTCCCATCAAGAACATGTCATCCACATTTAATAGGGGCATCACTGGTATTCCGCCTTCAACCTTGAAGTAAAGGTTGGAATCTGCTTTACTCTCAGTAAAGTTTAGAGCCATCAGTAAGCTGTCCATCCTATCTTACCATGTCGACTTCAGTCACACCCTCTGAAGTGGAGCATCATTCTCCCTCTTCCTTTCGTACTCTATGTATTGAAACATTCTGTAATGGTGTGACAAGTAGCTTCCTCTATCTTAAACTTTGTTGAAAAGTTCTTCTCGCACCCATCTATGAGCTTGTCATCCTCTATAGGCTTTCATATTCAATCTTGTAACAAAGGTTAAGATCTTAATCACTCTAGGTGATCTTCAAGCTCCTTATGTAACTATATGTTCTACCCCATGGGTTCCGTTTGAGCTCATACAAGGCCTTCTTTAATTTGCACACATGAGTCTTCCTGTCATGTGTCTCAACTCCCAGTGGCTGCTCTATGTATACTTGACTCGTCACTGGTGCAAGTGTATCTTCTTATTCTATTCCTTCTTTCTGAGAGAAGCCTCGTTTTGTGAATCGTGCCTTGTATCCCATGATGTTTTGTTACTAAAATCAAATCGACTAGGCCTCATCTCCCTCTAGCTCTTAGAACTTCCTTACTGAAATATTCATCCAAGTCAATTTATTCAAGGATCATGGAGGTCCTATACTTCCATACTTGAAAGTTTTCAGCTTCACCAAGCTTGTAATCAAGCTGGGTGTGATTATTCATTTTTAAATGAGAACCTCAAATGTAAATAGAAAAAAAATAGATCTTATTGTTATCAACCAAAATGGAACTTCTCCATCTGAGTGCTGACATTCATTATGTCGGTTCAAAAAAGGACAATTAGGATTGAAGTGGCCAAAACAATATAGATGTGCATGACCTTTGATGCATGATCTCCATACCAACCTGATATATTTTTATTCTGAGTTTTAGGTTGAACACGTGACTATGTGCATTGCAACTCGTGTGTCATATACCACTATGTGCATTGCAACTCATGTGTACCTTGCATACATGAGTTTCCTTAAAGAAAAAAACATCTTTCCTATATAAATCATGATTAGATGAGATTAGCTAGGCCTTAATCCATAACTATCCAAGCCGTCTCAACCATCCTAACCTTTGAAACCTCTCTATTTACCAATGTATAAATAGAGGCCTTGGGATGGGGCTAATAAATCAATTTCAGAAGAGAAAAGTTATGCTGGTGGTATATCTTCAAAGTCTTGGAGCAACAGAACTCAGAGTCCTCAGTTGCAGAGGAGTCCTTGTGTCAGAAGCTGGGTTGTATTCTCACCTATTCACTGTTTGTTAATAAATAGAATTATTCTTCCCATCTGTGTATTGTGGTTTTCTCATGTATATTGGTTAATGAATAATGTCATTTATATTATTAATATTTTTTTCACCTAACCTCTATTATATATATGTATGAGATATTTCTTGAAGAATTGGCTCTTTGCAGGTGAAGAGAAGCAGCCCTAGAAGCTTTGGAGAAGGTTGAAGCGAGAGAAGACTAAGCTTAGATCAACCGTTATAAACCGGGTAATCCAAACTATCTACTTATTCTCATTTCGATTTTTATAAAAGATGATTGTCCGCAAGTCTAATAGTAAGTTGGTAACCCCATACTTTTTTGCCAAATTTTAAAAAAAATTTGGACCCTCCTTTTGATTTTATCTTGCCTGGATTTATTTAGTTTCCTGAACTCTGGTTTTTTTCCCTCTGCTACAAATTTGGATTGTTTGAATTTGAATTGAGGTCAACTGTTTTCATGCTTTTCAGAAAAATGGTTTTTGTCTACCAATGCTTTTGACTGTGGAGTTCAAAGTTTGATTTGAAAATGATTCCCTTTTGATCTAAATGATTTCATTCATCGCTATCGAAAGTCTATTTATGTTGAGTCGGAGCTTTAGTTCTATTTGCTGCTGCTATTTCGAAGGTGAAGTGAACTAATATTTCCGTCGCCTAGTTGAAAAGCATTTCGGTTTATTTGAGTAATTAACGTTTGTTTTGATTTTGCTGATGATCACTGTCAGAATTCAGTTGAACAACGAATCGGGGCATTAGTTCTCTATGCTGCTGATGGATAGTTTTACTTTCACCGATTCATTCAAACCTTTTGCTTTGCGATGATATATTTTTGTTTTCACTGTCGAAAGAAATTTGAACGGTGAATCAGGGCCGTAGTTCTCTACGCAGCCGTTGTTGTGGAATCCAAGGCATGAATGTCCTGATGGAAAGTCATGTTTTTTGCCAATTGTTTTTTATCTCCTTTGTTTATTTTTCAAAAAACTTTTACTTTTGACTTTCGGCGTTTTTGTTTTATCATAGTCGGAATTCTAGTCTTGAGCGACGCCGCCACTTTGGAGGCCTTGTTGTTTGTTTCGCCGACACTGCGGAGATGCTTAGTTCTAAACTCGCTGATCTGTAGTCCTTAGTTCTTTCGATCACCAATGTTTTCTATTGTTTCAGAACCCTTAGTCTATATGACTTCCGCCGTTGCGGCTTTTTAGTGAACTATCTCGCCGATGATTAGTGGTTTTGAGCTATGACCTTTAGCTTTAGTTCTTCCCATCACTGATGTTTTCAATTGGTCGCAGAGCCCATAGTTTGTCTGTCTTCCACTGTTGAGGCTGTGTAGTGAACTATTCCACTGTCGCATTATGGTTAGTCCTCCCGCTCACCAATGCCGATGTGTTTAGTGGGTAGTGTTTCGATCTCCGATGCATGTATGAAAGCTTTTAGTTTTTTATTTTTGACATTTTATTTTGCCGCAGAACCCTTAGTCTATATGAATTTCGACGTTGCGACTCCTCATTGAACTATCCCGCTGATGCATTAGTCCTTTCACTCGTCGATTCCGTGGTTTTATTGTTTTAACTTTCTGTTTTTCTTTGCGCTATCGGAAGAGTTTTTGACTATTGATCGGAGGGCTAGTATTTTTGGTCGCCGACACGGCGGCAACATTGAGCTCACCATCGCTGATACTTAGTCATTAAATTCCGATTGCCGAAGTTTTCATTTGATTGCGGAAGGCGTAACCTGTTTGTTTCCCGACGTTGCGGCTTCATAGTGAACTATCCTGCCGATGCATATAGTGCTTCCACCCACCAATGAGAGTTTTGTTTTCATTCGATGCTTAGTAGTTCTGCTCGCCGAGAAGGTTTTTCCCGCCTTTTTGTGTGCTTTTACTCTATTTGATGATGGCGAGGTTTTTCCGTGGTTTTTGGTCGAGTCTAAGTTTCTCCAAGATGAAGAGCACAATTTAGGGTTTAGATTTGGCGGTTACATTGTTATGATTCATGCTTTCATGATTTCGAGTTAATACAAATGTGGCCTGGATTGAGGTAAAGAATATGTTTTATCGGGCTTGTGATTTTAGTTTGGACAATGGTTTTAGTAGTTTTCAAGACACAAACTCATAGGATTTCTTTGTGTCGTCATTTTTTCTTTTCATGCATTAACACTGTGTATAGTTTATCTTACAGAATGCATATGGAGAAGGTAAATGAACTGATACAGTTTTTGGTTATTCATAACAGGATGATTGCTGCTGCAAAGAAGACATATCTAAAAGACAAAGCAAAAGGGAGTTGGATGAGGAAAGGAAAAGTAAGAAGCAGAGATGTTGCTCAAAAAAGAAGAAAGTGAAGGTCTAAGATCAACAGGATCTCAAGAAGACCAACAGATTACTGAACAGAATCGATAGTAGCAGAGGCCTAGGCTTGTGAAAAGTTCATCAGTTACCAAGCTGGTCCCTTTTTTATAAAGTGCTCTTAAATCTTAATCTGAAATGTAACATATTGTATAAATCATGATCACTCACTAAAAGACAAAATTGTGAGATTAAACGGTTGGGGGGGAGCCCAAGGTCACAGGGGGAGCCCAAAGGTTGCCAAGGGGGCATCCCAAAAGTTTTGCTGTTTTGTATAAATATAGGAGATTTAGATGTAAGAAGGGACTTTTTTCTAGATAGATTTGTGAGATTATGTTGTAAGAAGAACTATTTCCTTTTGCAATAAGAATTACAAGTTTCATGTTGTAGAAAGCTTGGTGGAAGATTTCAAATGCTGTGCTATGGATTTGTTGAATGTGAACTATTTCATTTTCAGCTTGTGTCCATTAACTGTGAGATCGTTTTAACTCTTTTAACCTATGTTCTTGTTATGAATGTGCTCTAGTTTATTCCATGAAATTTCCACTGTGAGTAATGAAGTCTTTTCATAAACAATGAGCTATCTTGTTGTTCATATATCTATTCATGTTCATGTGTTTTGAAATAAGTAACAACTATCTGTGATTTTTCTTAATGTGCAGAAATACATTACTCATTGATAAATGATAATCTTGCTTCCTAGGGATAGGTTAGATAGTTAGTTTTAGTTTCTTGCTATGTGTGATTTAGATGCGAGTGAGTTAAGATGAGAGGTAAGAACCTGCGCATCACATTGTGACCGCTCCCCGTATTCTCCATCAATCTGCATTCTTAGATAGGCACTTGCATATCATACTTAAATTCAAAAACTAAAATATACACGGTGGACAGGGCCGTAAGCGGTAAAACCTTTAATTTTGTTACTTGACCTACGGTAGCCGAACCGTAAACCGGACGGATTCCCCATACCAAAAAGTAATGGGCTAGTTGGGAACATTTATTGGGGAGAATCCCTAACTGTTGTTACCTACAAATTTCCAGGAATCAATAGTTTTTGGTGCTAGAAGGAGGGCAGCTAGTGCATGGTTGGCCGAGGAAACCCATTTCCTTGAAACTATTCCACTGGTAACAGTTTGTTTTCCAATCCAATTCTTGAAGAGAAGGGTAAAGGGCTTTTGTATCCCGTCGATAATGAAGTAGTTGATGATCTAAGAATATTTACTAGGGCATATGCAAAGAATATTGGAGGATTACCAATTATTCCTGTCTTACCCAGAAGAGAATATCGGAAGAAAGACCTCCCTATATTGGAAGACGTAGTGTTGGTTGGAGATTTTGAAGAACTGGTAGAAACAACCTTACAGGAATTTGTTCAACCTCTGAATCAGTTGGACCCAGATACATATTACTGTTCACCTGTTCATACCCCTGTTCATTCACCACCTCACTCTCCACTTAAAATCATGGCAAATGTAAACAGAAATTAGCCACCCAACCCACCAAATCCACCACCTGCTTGGAGGGCTAGGTCACCTTTAAACCTGGCACCTCCTTTGCATGACTTACCTCAGGCTTTTGAGAAAACGTTGCCTAAGTTTGACCCAATTGAAAAGATTTTGGTAGATGATTATTTACAAAGCTTTTACTTGGCTATAGAAGGACTACGGGCAGGAGAACATGAAGGTGTAGTCTGTAGATTGTTTCCACATACCATGAAAGGAGCAGTAGCCTCATGGTCTTTTGCTTTGCCTGCAAAATAAATCACAGACTGGGACACATTTGAAAAAATATTCAGAAGTAAATATGTAGTCCAAAAAACTCATGCAGCTCTAATGAAAGGGTTATGCGCTTTAAAGAAAGAAAGAAAAGAAAAAGTGCATAGTTTCACTCAAAGGTTTGCTGCTGCATATAAAGAATTTTTTTGCAACTGATAAGCCATCTGATAAAGTTATGATTGAATATTATACTTCAGATCTAGGGCATGAATTGGCCATGTTTTCCAAGATGTCAATCAATCCTACATTGTCAGAAACTTATGAAGAAGCTAAGAGAGTAGAAGTTGAAAAAGAGAGCATAGAAGATTATCCTGAGCAGTCGAGAGAAAAAACTTTTGATAAAAGAGCTTTATACTGACTAAGGATGAGCAATCACATGAATTTGAAGGAATGTTGAAAAGGATGCAGAAGCTATCTAACAGAGTGATATATTTGGAAAAAGAAAAGGAGGCTCATAAAGCATACAAGCCTTACTATAAAGAGAGAGAAGACAACAATCAATCTAAACCTCCTCCACACAGTCCTGCATCAATGAATTTAACTGAGGTAGGTATGGATAATTTTTGCACCTTTCATCAGCAGCCTCATTATGAGAAAAATTGTCCCCAATGTATAAATTCGATGACATTAGTAATGAATTAGCTATTGGACTCCAAACTAATAGAAGCTGATAATAAACCCATTGAAAAACAAGAAGAGGATGCTTTAGTTTTATGGGACTATGTCTCACTTTTTGATACAGAAGAGGAAGGCTCACTGAAATAGGAAGAAACATCAGAAACAAATGTGACAACAAGAAGTCAAGGTTTGTTAAATAAAGACAATTCAATACTACCAAAAATTAAGAGACTTCAAGAGAATGTAAATAAAATTTAGAAGAACAACACATATGATAAAATACCTGAATTTACCATTACCAGTCAAGATCCGAAACAAGTCGACATGCCTGTTAAGCCTATTGAAGACAAAGTTGATAATGTTAAGGAAAATCTCAAAGCACCTGAGATGGGGTACGATATTGTGGAGGACATTAAAAGGGATAAGGAAAATATTTCGTTATTTGAAATGTGTAATGTACCTCAACAGAACGAAATATTGTTAAAAGCACTTGAAGTACTAGATAAAGAGCTTCCCATTAACGACCAACCTGTAGAAGAAATTGTTGAAGCAAGTGTGGGAGGTAAGGCTAGGTTTAAAACCCCACCATTCCTTTTGACTTTTGAGATTTTAAACCATAATGTGCACAATTGTTTAGTAGAATCAGGGTCAGCAGTCAATGTTATGCCACTGTCAGTCTGCAAGAAGATCAATGGACAACCTAAACCAACTACCTGGAAGGTTACTCAGCTAGACAGGACCAATGTCAAAGTAGTCAGAGAAATGGAAGATGTTCTGATTCGCTTATCTACAAATGAAAAGATATGTCAGTTATTGATATTGTAGTAGCAAACATACCTGATGTTTATGGACTTGTTTTGAATCGAGACTAGTCAGCAAGGCTAAATAGGTATTTCACATCAGATTGGTCACATCTGTGGTTTCCTCACAAGGGAAGTCCAAATCAGATAAAAATATTAAGAGAGCCCCACATGAAGCACAATGTTACCCAATTGGAAGAAAAAAATGAACCAGTGAATTATGTATTGGGAAATTATCTAATTGAGCTAGAACCGGGAAACTACCAAGATAAATAAGCTAGCAGTACACCAGACACCCAGCCCAATCTCCTTTGATTTTCACGGGCTGATGAGATTGATTGTAAAATAGTAGATGTAGTTTTTGATAATGGGTATGCCTTTTTCAATTTGCAGTCAAGCCTAGCCCCTCAACTTACAAGTTGCCAGATTTACAGGGTTGGGCAGAGAACTGACCAGTTAGTGGTTTAGTTCTCAAACTTTATTTTTCTTGGTTTTTTATTTCTTGAGTATCTTGTACATAAATAAACTGATTTGGTTGTTTATTTTTTATTTATTTATGTTTGTTTTAGTTGGATTTTGATTGATTTCAATAAAAGAAGCAAACTTTTGAATGCATGGAGAACATCAGAATTCTGGATTAATTAAAATCCTTGATTATAAGACTGTGTATTATTGATTTATCTGAAATAATTCTTCTAGTTTAGTAGTTTTCCTAAATGGCTACGAACACATTGAAGTCCTACTTAATCCTTGTAAAATAACTCAGGATCAAAAGGTCTGGAATACTATTTCGAGGCTCCATCCATCTCACATTTAAAAATGTCTTAGGGGGTGACAACAAAAGACCCATGGAAAGGAAGCAGGGTAAACATTATATTATATATAAATGATCCCATGCCAAGAATTGAAAGCCAAAAGGCAAATAAAATTCATAAAATCTCCTAAGAAAGCAATATGTATGAAAAAAAAGTACTGAACCATATGAGTACATGATTGCCAAAGTTCTTCTTCGTCCGTGAGCTGAAAAATCAATACATCCCTCACACTAAAGGACACTATGGATAGAGGATCTTGAATACAAATTCAAAAAGAAAGGCATGCAGGAGGACTCAAAAAGGACAAAAAAGTCTAAAAGCACAAAATTGCAGAATGGCATGGGAATGAGGAACAAATGAATATTTCTGTTTACCATATGTTACAATCCTGTGGTGTCCAAGCTGGGCGCAACCCGAAGACAGAGGCAAAAAATGAAACTCTTATTCCTGGCCTCAAAAGAGTTATCTTGACTTTGAAATCTTGGTTTCCATTTTCCTAAATTGGACTATCATCAATGATTAAAAGTACATATATTTGCCATTTGGGAAATCTATACATCTAGAAGAATTCAACATGTTGGTTTTATTGTCAAATAGTCTGTTACTTAAGGAAGAAATTGTCCAGAGATTCTGGGGTCACCAGGTAGTCGCCAATTGTTGCAGCTGCAACTTTTTTCCCAAATTTTTGAAAAATTTTGGACCCTCCTTTTGATTTTATCTTGCCTGGATTTATTTGGTTTCCTGAACTTTGGTTTTTTTCCCTCTGCTACAAATTTGGATTATTTGAATTTTAATTGAGGTCAACTGTTTTCATGCTTTTCGGAAAACTGCTTTTTGTCTGCCAATGCTTTTGACTGTGGAGTTTAAAGTTTGATTTGAAAATGATGCCCTTTTGATCTAAATGATTTCCTTCATCGCTATCGGAAGTCTATTTATGTTGATTCAGATCTTTAGTTCTCTTTGCCGCTGCTGTTTCGGAGGTGAAGTGAACTAATATTTCCATCGCCCAGCTGAAAAGCATTTCAGTTTATTTGAGTACTTAAAATTTGTTTTGATTTTGCTGATGATCGTTGTCGAAAGTCAGTTGAACAACGAATCCGGGCATTAGTTCTCTATGCCACCGATGGATAGTTTTAATTTCGCCGATACATTTGAACCTTTTGCTTTGCGATGATATATTTTTGTTTTCACTGTCAAAAATCTTTTGAACGGTGAATCGGGGTCGTAGTTCTCTACACAGCCGCCATTGCAGAAGCCAAGGCATGAACGTCCCGATGGAAATTCATGTTTTTCGCCGATTGGTTTTTCTCTCCTTTGTTTATTTTTCAAAAAACGTTTACTTTTGACTTTCGACGTTTTTGTTTTATCATAGTCGGAATTCTAGTCTCGAGTGACACCGCCGTTTCAGAGGCCTTGTTGTTTGTCTCTCCGACACTGCGGAGATGCTTAGTTATAAACTTGTCGATCCTTAGTCCTTAGTTCTTTTGATCGCCGATGTTTTCTATTGCTGTGGAACCCTTAGTCTATATGACTTCCTCTGTTGCTTCTTTTTAGTGAACTATCTCGCCGGTGATTAGTGGTTCTAAGCTCCGACCTTTAGGTTTAGTTCTTCTGATAGCCGATGTTTTCAGTTGGTCGCGGAGCCCATAGTTTGTCTGTCTCCCACCGTTGTGGCTGCGTAGTGAACTATTCTATCGACGCATTATGGTTAGTCCTCCCGCTCGCCGATGCTGATGTGTTTAGTGGGTAGTGTTTCGATCTCTAATGCATGTACGATAACTTTTAGTGTTTTATTTCGTCGACGTTTTATTTTTCCGTGGAACCCTTAGTCTATATGACTTCCAACATTACGGCTCCTCAGTGAACTCTCCCATAGATGCATTAGTCCTTTCACTCGCCGATTCCGTGGTTTTATTGTTTTAACTTTCTGTTTTTCTTTGCGCTATCGAAAGGGTTTTTGACTATTGATCAGAGGGATAGTCTTTTTGGTCGCCGACACGGCGGCAGCGTTGATCTCACCATCACCGATACTTAGTCATTAAAGCTTTTGATCACCAAAGTTTTCATTTGATTTCGGAAGCCGTAGCCTGTCTGTTTCCCGTCATTGCGGCTTCGTAGTGAACTATCCTGCCGATGCATATAGTGCTTCCACCCACTGATGAGAGTTTTTTTCGCCCGATGCTTAGTATTTGTACTCGCCGAGAAGGTTTTTCCCACCTTTTTGTGTGCTTTTACTCTATTTGATGATGGCGAGGTTTTTTCGTGGGTTTTGGTCGAGTCTAAGTTTCTCCGAGATGAAGAGCATAATTTAGGGTTTAGATTTGGTAGTTACATTGTTATGATTCATGCTTTCATGATTTCGAGTTAATCCAGATGTAGCCTGGATTGAGGTAAAGAATCTGTTTTATCGGGCTTGTGATTTTAGTTTGGACAGTGATTTTAGCGGTTTTCAAGACACAAAATCACAGGATTTATTTATGTCGTCATTTTTTATTTTCATGCATTAACATTGTGTATAGTTTATCTTACAGAATGCATACGGAGAAGGTAAATGGACTGATACAGTTTTTGGTTATTCATGACAGGATGATTTCTACTGCAAAGAAGACATATCTAAAAGACAAAGCAGAAGGGAGTTGGCTGGGGAAAGGAAAAGAAAGAAGTAGAGATGTTGCTCAAAAAAGAAGAAAGTGAAGGTCTGAGATCAACAGGATCTCAAGAAGACCAACATATTACTGAGCATAATCGATAGCAGTAGAGGCCCATGCTTGGGAAAAGTTCATTAGTTACCAAGCTGGTACCTTTTTTTATAAAGTGCTCTTAAATCTTAATTTGAAATGTAACGTATTGTATAAATCATGAGCACTCACTAAAAGACAAAATTGTGAGATTAAACGGTTGGGGGGGAGCCCAAAGGTCACAGGGGGAGCCCAAAGGCCACCAAGGGGGAAGCCCAAAAGTTTTGTTATTTTGTATAAATATAGGACAGTTAGATGTAAGAAGGGACTTTTTCCCAGATAGATTTGTGAGATTATGTTGTAAGAAGAACTATTTCCTTTTGCAATAAGAATTACAAGTTTCCTGTTGGAGAAAGCTTGGTGGAAGATTTCAAATGCTGCGCTATGGATTTGTTAAATGTGAACTATTTCATTTTCAGCTTGTGTCCATTAACTGTGAGATCGTTCTAACTCTTTGAACCTATGTTCTTGTTATGAATGCACTCTAGTTTATTCCATGAAATTTCCACTGTGAGTAATGAAGGATTTTCATAAATAATGAGCTATCTTGTTGTTCATATATCTATTAATGTTCATGTGTTTTGAAATAAGTAACAGCTATCTATGATTTTTCTTAATGCATGTGCAGAAATACATTACTCATTGATAAATGATAATCTTTCTCCCTAGGGATAGGTTAGATAGTTAGTTTTAGTTTCTTACTGTGTGTGATTTAGATGCGAGTGAGTTAAGATGAGAGGTAAGAACCTATGCATCACATTGTGATAGCTCCTTAAATTCTCTATCAATCTACATTCTTAGATAGGCACTTGCATATCATACTTAAATTCAAAAACTAAAATATGCACGGTGGACCAGGCCATAACCGGTAAAACCTTTAATTTTGTTACTTGACCTACGGTAGCCGGACGGATTCCCCATACCAAATAGTAACAGGCTAGTTGGGAATGTTTACTGGGGAGAATCCCTAACCGTTGTTACCTGCGAATTTCCAAGTATCAACACTAGGTTAAAAGGGTGTATTTTCATGTACAACAGAACTGGCAACTCCATTGGGGATTCCATCCTGCTGTGGGTTCATCCCGTAGGTTCCCTTTACCAGTCTTTGCTCTGATTCTGATTTTGAGTGTGGTCTTTTTTATCTTGATTTTGACTTACAGTGTTGTGTGCCCATAAATATATGCTAGTCTTTTTTCTTTAAAATATTTTGGCAGTACACGTGGGTTGTTGTTATACATAGTCGTGTGTATGACCTTGTATACACAGGTTTCTCTATAATATAGTCGTGTGTCGTACACAGGTTTCCTGCATACACAGTCACGTGTTTCCTGTAGCAGCCTAAAATTTGGGTAGGGTTTGCTTGTCCCTGTCTCTTTGGATTTTTAGTTGTTTGGAAGTCTTCTGCTTTTGGCATGACTATGTGAGTATGAAGTCTTATGTGTCACACAATTTGCTTGTTTTTCAAGCCTTTGAGCCTTTTGTTTAAATTTTTTTCATTTTGTGAATTGAAGGTGGTCCTCCTGCTTGGTTTATAAGTTTAGTGTTTGTGTCTAGGTTAGTGATCAGGACTTTAGATGATTTATACTCTGTATTGCATTTTGTGGTGTCAGTTTGTCACTTGTTCTTTTGTGAATCTAGTGGAATATTTGGGTTCAATAGTTTCTCCAAGTTAGGTTTTTTCTGAGTCTTCTTCATGATTGGTTGAAGTAGGTCATTTTGGGTCCTTTATACCTCATTTCACTTTTTATATGCTTTGATTATTCAAACTTTCTCAAAATTCGCATTTAGTTGCATTATAGTTTTTGAAGATTTTGAAAAAGTGAAGAAAAACATTTTATACTTTTGCATTTAGTTGCATTTAGTCAATCTTTTCAGTATTTTTCAAATAAATTTTCAAAAATTATAAAAAGAAGTCTTAGTTTTCTCGCATTTAGTTCCAATTTCATTAGCTTATATTTGCAAAAAGAAAAAAAATTTGGTTTAAGTAGTTGCAATTTACTTTGGAATTTTCTTTATACATCATTTTTCTTTTTCTTATTGAGTCTTTAACACCATAGTCTTTCACTCCATTTACCTCTAACTAAAAAAAGTCATTTAAAATGAACGATATAATTTAAAAATTATTAGTAAGTTTTATTTTATAGGCTCATACACCAACTAGCTTATGCTAGACTTCTGGAATAGGAGTTTCAACTCTCCACAAGTGTTTAAATTCAGACATAGTTGCCCAATCAATAGGTAAACCCTCTTCTATATTGATTGTATCTGGGAATCTCCTCTCGAATGGGTGTTAAGCACGAGGCCACGTGGAGGCTTGGACTGAGGAGATAACCCTCTGATTCCTTGTCAAAGTGTAGACCAAGGTTTTTGCGCATCTGGGGACTTCTGTCAATACCACCTTTTAGGCCTCATGCGGTGTCAGTGTTGATAGGGTTTCAGGATTTGCTACCCTACCTACGTGTACGAAACAGGCTTGCGACTGTCCCCCCAGACAGTGAGTATAGTTGTGGTAGCCTTTAGTCTCTTTGACATCTAGGGTTCATACACAGATACACCGGAAGGCTATTTCTGGTTGACCTTGGACGGGCTTGGAAGGTAACCCATGTAGAAGGTGTGCATTAGAGGAAATTTCAACTCAAAATGGGCCTCCTAAAAAAAATAATAAAATAATAGTTAAAATAATAAAATAATATTTATTAATTTTGGAGGAAGAAAAGAAAAAAAATACTTTTTTGTTTGTATTTTCGACATATCTCTCTGTGTTTTTACTCAAATTTCAATCGGGAGAGCTCATTGGATGCAGAGTTAAATTCCACATCCAACGAGCTCTCCCAATCTAAATTTGAGTAAAAACACGGGGAGATATGTCAAAAATACAAACAAAAATAGTAGTTTTTTTTATGATACCTATCCCCAAATTTATATTAAAAAGTGTTTAAGATCTATACGGTATTTCAAATTTAAAGCAATTTCATTGGTTAACACATGATGACATGGAATTTGAGTTAAAGTTAAAAGGCCTATTTTGAGTTGAAATTTCCTCTAATGGGAGGGCGGTGGTTGATTCCTTCGCTTGTGCCCAAGAACATCTACAGGGACGCCAAGTAACTGTCTCTCAGCTTTCTTTTGGAAATAATATATTATATCCTTTGTGTCTGTTTTGGATTTAGAAAATTTTGTAGTGATTGTTGTGTGTTTTTTTTGTGTTTAGCCAACCTTAGGGTGTGTGAAGAGTCAATTTTCAATCATGGAGGACCAATCTCTCAGAAGGTCAAGAAGGTTGCATAACCTTCCTCCATTTACTACAATGGAGCCTCCACCTCCCCCTCAAAGGCGGAGATTAGACACAGACGGTTCTTTCAAACCGGTAGGAATTAGTGAAGTTCTAGGTGAACTAGAACTTAGGAAAACCAGGTTGATACAACCACGGTAGATATAGAAGACTTGCAAGCTAACGAGTTTGCAAGAAATTTTAATTCACCTCTTACTGACTTAAACTATCTTGTGATCATCCAAGTTCGTCCATTTAGTTCACCTGTGATTGGTATTCTTGTGAGAAAACTTATGGCTAGTGTAGGAGAGAGTCCATCTACCCCCATCTCAGCTATTCTGGCTGAAGGAGTCCCACCTCCCCTAGTTGGTACTCCTAGAACAAATATACCTGCTACTCCCTTAACTCCAATTGGTCGGGTGGTTCAACCACCAACTTCCACAAATGTAGTAGGCACTTCCGGTGGGGTGGTCACTAGCATTCCCAGTGCGCCTTCTGCTTCACCCTCTTTTCAATACACTGCTCAAAGTGGTCTTATTGTATCCTCTTCATTTGTACGGGGTTTCCCATGGAATGGGGGGAACATTCCCCCATCCACTCCATCTGTAGGCCCTACACCTGCATATGTGGGGGTGCAGTTTTGAAATACTAACTCTTATGATCAAGGTTTCCAAATGCCAGTTTCGACTCCTTTCACGAGCTCTCCCTTCTCATTTTTTAGTGGAGGGATACCTGCTCCTGTTTTCTAGACTCTAGTTTGAACTGGAGCGGCTCAAACCACATACACTACACCACACATGAATAATCCACTAGCTTATGGGTGGAATCCTTTTCAAGGTAGTCCGACTACTTCGCAACCAGTAACTGGGGGAAAATATGCCTTTACATTTGGGAACTAGGGGGCAAGTCCTTCTGATTCCCAAGCTCTTACTTTTCAGGCTCTGGTTAGGCCCAAAATTCCTTTCGTGGCAACTTTAAACTTGCTAGATTTGTCCAAGTTAATGAATGACCCGGTGAAACATGATGCCACCTGGCCACCTGTCCCTACCAAGTTACCCTCAGATATTCCAAAATTTGAAGGAAAAGTTGGTGAATACCTAGGGACTCATATCACTACCTTTCACTTGTGGTGCTCTTCCAACTCCCTGAATGATGACATTGTTCGGTTGAGATTGTTCCAAATAACTCTGACTAGTGTCGCAACAAAGTGGTACATTGAATTATCCTCTGTTGTGTTTGATAGTTTTTGGGACTTAGCTAACGTGTTCCCTAACCATTTCCAACTTCCTGTCCGATATGATGTCGGAACAGACTTATTGTCCACCTTTTGGTAGGACAAAGCCACTCACATTTTGGATCACAAGAGTGGCGAAGGTGGAAGAGGCTCATTAAGGGCACTATCCCTCCTGAGTTTTTTTTAAAATGGTTCCTTAAATCCTTATTGCCGTATATATCTAAGGATGTATCTGCTTCAGGAGTAACTAATGAGGAAGAGGCTATCCTCAGGGCCCAGTAGTTATATTTGATATACTCTTAGTCTGGGATTTGTAAGCAGGAATATTTCACCTTCTACGGACAGAAGCTGTTCCTCTGGTCTGAATGGTTCAGATCCAGAACAAATAAGTGAAGGACAAAGGATGAAGATGCTCCCTGGATGTTGTAGACACTTGGAATGCCGCTTTGACAGTAAACCTATGTACCTGCAACTAGATCAAACATGCAAACACATCAAAGCTACTAGAACATAATATACTTATCCATGTTAGTGACTAAGGAATCTAACAACATTTACATGGGAAATCAAAACAATAGTAATGTGGGACGAAAATCAACTTTGCATTAAGATGAATGGAGAAGTTTACAACCAATTAAGCCTTAGTGTCGACATGAATCTCCATGAAACCAACACTTCATCCCCATAAGATCCAACTTTTCTCTTTATGCTCTCAAATGGCTTCAGCCAAGTGGTCAATCCAACAGCATAACAATACCTCTATAGTTCTCCCACTCAACCATGGACATGAGCTTGTATTTATAAGGCTCAATGGATAGGAATGGTTGAGATATTTGTGGATGAGGTGGCTTCTAAGATCCTATGATGGGGGATCTTGAGCTCAACTGACCCACAATGAAAGGGATAAGGGAGGACATGAGGCTCATGATCTAGAAGCCTCGAGAAACTTCTCTTTTTCCTATTTCACCCAGGGTACTGCTTTTCTCCTTTTATGACAGAGCAGTTTAGGTTAGAAATGCTTATGGACCAAAGACCACAGGCGGTGGCACCACTTATGGAAAACAAGATAAAGGAAGTGCGAGCAAGGTACCGCTCATGGTTAACAGGGAAAGCGTATTGCTGAGTATTTTTATGTAAGATTGAAAAACAACATGGGATTCCACTCCAAGTGCTGGGATTAAGGGAAAATATGGAAGCAAAAGGTCTTATCACACAGTGGTGATAGAATTTGGGTATAACAGGATGTCCCCCAAAGAATGAGTCTTCGAGGGATACAATAAACGAGAGCTTTGAGAGAACAAGTTGTCACTTCGAGGTGAAAATTTCAGCTCGATCGGACCATGTCATCAAGTAGGAATCTATAGTACATCATTATTTATGACTGATAGACACAAGTAACCAACTCATGGATGCATACCAATATAAGGCAGATCCATGGGAAGAATAAACAAGCATGGATACTAGAATACAACGTTGATCCATGTGATAGAGGACTCAAACTTGGACATAGCTACCAGACATACAATGTAGATCTACATCATACAGATGCAAATTTGAGCATAGCCATGACCATACAAATGTGGATCCATGCTAGATATACAAAACTCCATTACAACCTAGGAAAAGCAATGAGTGTTAAACAAATACCCAGGGTCTTCGTCTCATCTTCCACAAAGTACAATTATATCCATGTGATTACAATGATCTGAATTCGAACATGGTAGAAACCACTTGATTACCGGCCGATGATGTGAACCGTTAACAAGTGCGAGGGAGATCACCATTGATGTCAATGATTCCCAAGGTACCCTAGTACAATATACTGAGTGTGATTAGATGTCCTGATGTCGAACACCCAGTCAGTTCTATCGATCAAAGGTCAATGATGTGAACCTATGTCGAGAGCAAGAGAATATTTCATTAAGGCATACAGATCTCAAGGTACTAAGCTTTTGTTTCTAAGACTATTTCTTGGATGATGAGATGATGTCGACGGAAATAGTCTCATCTAAGGAGGGCCATCATGAGTCCCACATTGATGACACGAAACTTGGAACATAGTTCTGGAATGATGTGAATGTAGTAACCATAGGGTTGACTCAAAAGTATTGACACAGAGACTGTTCTGACTGCAGAGGAAAAAATTATTCCATTTCCCTTTGAACATTGGGTGGCATGACAAAATACTTGGCAGCATGAATGAACAAGACAAAATCATGATGCAACAGTGGACAAAGCATTCTTTTGAAAGACTCAAAGGAGTTGCATGACTCATGAAAGTGGATCGTCACAGAGATTAGCTGAATACCCAATTGACTAACATCATATGCAGACAAGTGCCATGTTCAAAGGTAATGACAAACTACATCCATTTATTTGCAAAATGATTCCCTTCCCATTTTCCCCATCATGATCGATGAGTGCCTCTTTTCGGTTTTATGAGTTCAAAGAGGGTAATAAACACTTATTATAGCTTGTTTGAAGACAAGTCCAAACTCATATGTTTTACGAACCTGAGAGAGGAGGGGTTCGTTCCCAAAACGGGTCTCTCAATGTTTAATTTAACGAGTCCAATGAAAGAAAACTCAGTATCGTTCATGTTTAGAGAGTGTGAACGATTACGGAAGAAGACTCCAAAGGGGTCCTTTTTTATATGATTTAGTCCCTAAGGCCCTAAAAAGTGTAAAATCATACCTTAGAGAACTCTTCCAGTCATGATTGGCTGGAGTGTTCCTTTTTCGTAAATAGTCTATCTGAACCGAAAAAGAGATAACCTACCATCGGAAGGACGACTCTTCAAATGCTTTAACGAGCGTGAAGAAGACAATATCACTCGACAATCTTTTTGTATTTAGGGAGCCTAAAAAGAGTTTAAAGAGGACTCCATAGACTTTTTCATGTCTGAATCAAGAGCACGATAAAGTAATAAACTAAGCTCAAACCACTTTTCATGTTTTAACTAGAGCATGAAAAATGAAAGGTAAGCTCAACACCAACTTACTGTTTTTAATGAGCTCGAAGATCAGTTGAAAGAATGCTTGAATATTCGTTTCATTTTTACGCAAGCTCGAAACCAATGGGTAAACTATGCTTGAAAAATCCCATTAACATGAGATACAGAGGTTGGAATATTGGCCCCAACATGATTGCTAGTGAAGCTTACCCCTAGCATGGTTGCTAGCGGCTCGAAATGCTCCCAAGATTCGTTTCATTTGACGATTCTTCTTCCATACCCAACCTAAAAACCTAGTTACTAATGTGAAAATGTTCACCAGGGGTGTAGGAAGAACGAGAATTAGGCAGGTGGAAAGAAGGTTCAAGTTCTAACACTAAAGGGAAGACTCAACTCAAGGGAAATGGATCTGTTTCATTTTTACACAATCTTGAAACAGAAGGTAACTATGCTTGGAACATGGTTTCATTTTTATGAAAACTTGAAACCAAAAGGTAAACTATGCTTAAGGAAACCTACTTCATTTTTAACGAGCTTGAAATAGAAAATGAACTATGATTGGGAATTATTTCATTTTTATGCAAGCTTGAAACCAAAAGGTAAACTATGCTTGGAACATGGTTTCATTTTTATGCAAGCTTGAAACCAAAAGGTAAACTATGCTTAAGGATACCTACTTCATTTTTTAATGAGCTTGAAATAGAAAATGAACTACGCTTAGGAATGATTTCATTTTTATGCAAGATTGAAACCAAACGGTAAACTATGCTTGGAACATGGTTTCATTTTTATGCAAGCTTGAAACCAAAAGGTAAACTATGCTTAAGGAAACCTACTTCATTTTTTAACAAGCTTGAAATAGAAAATGAACTACGCTCAGGAATGGTTTCATTTTTATGCAAGCTTGAAACCAAAAGGTAAACTATGCTTGAGGAGATCCATTTCATTTTTTAACAATCTTGACAGAATGAGAACTTTGCTCATAGGCATCTGTTTCATTTTTTAACGATCTTGACACAAAATGGGAACTATGCTCACCACATGGTTTCATTTTTATGCAAGCTTGAAACCAAAAGGTAAACTATGCTTGAGGATATCCATTTCATTTTTTAACGAGCTTGACATAGAAAGGGAACTTTGCTCATGACATGGTTTCATTTTTATGCAAGCTTGAAACCAAAAGGGTAAACTATGCTTAAGGAGTGGTTTTATTTTTTAACGATCTTGAAACCAAAAGTAAACTGTGCTCTACATATGGTTTCATTTTTATGCGAGCTTGAAACCAAAATTAAACTATGCTCTCCAACATGTTCCTACCGAACATGATATCCAGAGGTTGGTAGGTTTCCCCCATTACATAAAAGCTAGCAGCTTAGCTCCATTATGATGTCCATAGATTAGATCCATGCCCCCCATTTTACTTATGATGGGAAGAAGCTAACTAGGAGAAGGGGAAGGAAGCACAAGAACATGCGGCACATTCAGGGCAGTTTGATTACTAGGAGTAATGCGATGGTCAGGTGTAACAAAGAAAAACTGATCAATGGTCACAATCTTTCCATCATGGGGAAAATGCATAACTCTAAAGAGTGTGGACACAACAACCTTCATGGCATAAACATAATCACTTCCAACGAGCAGATTGAAATCTAAAGGACCTTGGACCACCATAACATCAATGCAAGCAGTTTTCCCTCCTAATGTAATAGGTAAATAAGGAAGGGTCCCTAAAGGTGAGGTAGGCCTGCGATTAAAATCCAGTATCTAATTGGTGGATGGAACAAGCTGAGAAGAACCTAAAGCTTGCCAAGCAGTTGAGGATAGAATACTAACAGAAACCCCTTCGTCAAGAATAGTGCGAAGTATCTTCCTAGTAGTAACATTCACAACTATTTGGAAAGGAACACTCGAATGAAGATGAGACTCTATTTGGTTACTCCAATCAAATGAAATAACCTCACTACTCGGAGAGGGTTATGTCAAAACAGACAAAATTTCCTCTTCTCTGAGAACAATCAAAATGAAGCATAAAAACTTCAGCAGGATTCAGTTCATTCTCTACTGGAAGAGAAGAACAAGATGAAGCTTTTGTCAAAGAGACTACTTCAGCCTTAACACTCTCTGATGAAAGATCAGGATCGGGTGGAAATGACACCGAATCGACCACTTTAACTTCACTCTACAAATGAAGAGTGGGATCAACCACAGATAAATCCGAATCAACCACTTGGTCAACCAGTGGGGGATCGAGGGATAACTTACTGTCACTTGTTGGAATCACTTGTTGATGACCAATAATATTTTCCAACCAACACGAAGCTTCATCCATGCTTGGACAAAGAAAAGTGCGATGCATAGCCTTGCATATCAAACAAGGATACAAGACTTTACAATTATGATCTTTTACCAATGGGTCACTGGTTGAGGGAGTATCATCAACATCATCATTAGAGGTTGCTGACACATATGGTTTGGACCTTTTAGACCACTCTTCTTGTACATGGGAGAGACCGAGACACTCCTTAAGAAGGTGGTCCCCCTTGCAAATCTTACAAGGGAACTTGGGTTTTCCGGGTGTTCTCTTGGAACAAGCACCATCAAGAGCAGATGGTTGCTGCTTTTTCTCTTTCTTATCCTTCTTCTTGTTACCCTTCCCTTTCTTCTTCTTATTATCCACATGACTACTAACTATAGAGATTTGGTGAAGCGAAGAAGAAGAATGGGGTGAAACAACAACCAACGAAGAAGGAGAGGGACTAGGTTGAGTTCGATCCTGTATCGGAGGAGAGGTGACATTTGAGACATTAGGTGTAACAAGAATTACCAGATTAAAATTCTAGACCGGTAATCCTATAGTTAATCCAGGAAGATTTTTAGTGGCAATAAAGGGAGGACCAATACCTTCACTTGGAGGGAATACAAAAGGTACACCTTAAAAAGGGACCTCTTGAGTGGTAGTCCTAGATTCAGATTCCATCTCTAAATGCTCTAAAAACCTCTTAACTACCACACACAAGCAAGTACTACTCAAACTAAAAGAAATAAGCAAACATGTGAAAGGAGTGGATAAGAGTCAGGAATCTCACAGGATTATCAAGACTTTACAAGCTTCGCCCATAAAGCCAAGACAGCCAAAAGGTTAACTCAGATGGTTTGAGGATTCCTAAAAGGGCCTCTCGATATACACAAGGTACGTGGGAGCTCAAATTGGTAGTAGTGTTGTCTAATGCATAACCGTTCACAAGGGCCCTTCCTATATACAATCAAGTACATGAAGTACCTTTCTATATACCTAAAGGGTACATGAAAGGCCGTTCAATATATCGACGGTACGTGGAAGAACCGCACGAGTCCTGAGATGTAATGCGGACAAGTAACGACAGCTCCTACACTTAACGACGCCCGAACACGTCTCTAACTTATCACTCAAATTGCTAAAAGTTTTAACCTAATACTACCGTTGATTTTATCTTGTGTGTTTAGGTGGAACCATGGAGTGAAAAATTGAAATTAAAGAAGATGCACACTGATCTATATGATAATGCAAGTTTTCCTCTTCAATGAAATTCTACCTAAGAGAGGGAGAGATATTTACTTTTCTTCCAAAAAATGCACACCCAAATGTAAATGCAATTCTACCTTTTCAAACAAAAAGTGAAATATCAATGCACCCCAAACAATCTTCAAAGCAAATAAGAAAGAGATCTAGAGAACATCAAACATAAACAAACCAAAAAATTTTCCTATCTTTTCATGCTTGAAAAAGATGCATAAAAACTTAATGGAAAGATGATTTCACTAACGTTTCTAAACAAATCAAACTCTAATGCATGGAAAGATGAAAATAGATATTTCTTCTTAATGAAAGTAAGATCTAAAATTTCGACTAATCATGCACAAAACAAGAAGAAAATCGTTCAACAAGCTTGCGATTAAAGCAAAGGAGAGAGAAAACTAAAAATTCTCTTTGAAACAGACAAAGAAATGAAGAACCAATCTTTCTTACCAAGCATTGAAAAAACCAGCACGCAAAAGGAAACAAGAATCACCCCAAGAAAAGAAAGACTCAAAACAACATGGATCACTCATGCATTCCAAGTCCAAAACAAACCAAAACCTGCTCATGAAAATGAAATATATATTTCCAATTCCAATGAATAATATCTACAGAAAAAAGAAAGAGGTTTCAAGCAAAGAAAATAATGTAGAATCTAATGCAAGAAACACAAACTCTCTTTGAATGCAGAGGGAATATAACAATCAAAGCGACTATAGAATATACAATACACTTCATTTTCATCAAAAAATAATCCAAAAACACACAAAAATGAAAATACAAAGTCTGGAATAGGGCCTACCTGGCACCGCGCTGGAGGGGTCTTGACAGAGCGGTTTTGGACGAGCACTGCTTCTCGATAACAGGCTCAGGCGGTGGCACCGCATGCTGCTAACAGGGTTCAGGCGGTGGCACTGCTTATTGCCAACAGTGCATGAGCGGTTCCCTGAATAGATCCAAAACACAAAGGAGAACAGAATATCGAGTTAGAAATTTATCAGATCAAGGAAAAAATTGATGGATTGACAGTAAAAAAGAGCATAAAAAGTCAAAATAATTTAAATCTGAACAGATCTGAAAACTTCAAACGAAAATTCACTAAGTCAGATGGAAGATCTGATTGAAGAGAGTTGGAGATGGAGCCTGGATTCGGACAAGAGTTGAAGAACTGAGGAAGATCAGATCAACTGATACATATATTCTATTCCCCAGCAGAGTCGCCAAATTTGTAAGTAGGAATATTTCACCTTATGCGGATAGAAGTTGTTCCTATGGTATGAATGGTTCAGATCCAGAACAAATAAGTGAACGACAAAGGATGAAGACCCTCCCTGGATGTTATAGATACCTGGAATGCCGCTTTGATAGTAAACGTGTGTACCTGCAACCAGATCAAACATGCAAACACATCAAAGCTACCAAAACATCATCTACTTATCCCTGTTAGTGACTAAGAAGTCTAAAAACATTTACATGTGAAATCAAAACAACAGTAATGTGGGATGGAAATCAACTTTGCATTAAGATGAATGGAGAAGTTTACAACCAATTAAGCCTTAGTGTCAACATGCATCTCCATGAAACCAACACTTCATCCCCATAAACTCCAAATTTGCTCCCTATGCTCTCAAAAGGCTTGGGCCAAGTGGTCAATCCAATAGCATAACAATACCTCTATAGTTCTCCCCCTCAACCATGGACATGAGCTTGTATTTATAAGGATTAATGGATAGAAATGGTTGAGATATTTGTGGATGAGGTGGCTTCTAAGATCCTATGATGGGTGATCTCGAGCTTAACTGACCCACAATGATAGGGATAAGGGAGGACATGAGGCTCATGATATAGAAGCCTCGAGAAACTTCTCTTTTTCCCATTTTACCCAGGGTACCTCTTTTCTCCTCTTATGACAGAGCGGTTTAGGTTAGAAACACTTATGGACCAAAGGCCATAGGTGGTGGCACCGCTTATGGCAAACAAGATGAAGGCGGTGCGAGCAAGGTACCGCTCATGGTTAACAGGGAAAGCGTGGTGCTGAGTATTTTCATGTAAGATTGACAAACAACATGGGTTTCCACTCCAAGTGCTGGGATTAAGGGAAAATAGGCAAGTCAAAGGTCTTATCACATGGTGGTGAAAGAATTTGGGTATAATGGGATTCTATGTGAAATCATCCCTGATGCACCACGGCCAACACATAGTGTCGAGAAACCTAAGTTTGGACCCCATGCTGATGGTGTGGTTGGTTCAGTTAAATCTCCCACTGTAGAGTCTTTGGAAAAACAACTCCATGAGTTGTCTGTTAAATAGTCTACAGCGGAGGGAGAAAATGCTTCCCCCTCATCCCAAAATGCAAACATTTTTTCTCAATCCTCCCAAAAAGGAAATCAGCAGCCACTGGGAAAAAGAAAAAGGGGAAGAAAGGTGAGGGAAACCAAAACAAGCCAAAACCCACAAATAATGCTGATGGGGGAAAAAAAGAGAAGAAGAAGGTGAAATTTCCCCATAAGTTGTGCTAGGAATATCACCTGACCCATCAATGCCCTCTAATAGATCAATCTCAGAAGCTGCTCAAAAATCAACAACTGGCTATCCTAAAGGATTCATTTCCCCAAGGACGAAATGCAGCTTCAACTTCTAACATAGCAGGGGGCATTGCTAATGCCCCTAACCAAAATTATATCAACATGGTTCGATCCAAGACGTTACTCCAGAATAGAAACAAGAACTATGAGACTGAGGCTCCTGAGAAGGGTAAGTCTATAGGTGAAACTTCTAACCCTCTCACAATTAAGAAACCTTCCGAACCTATGCCTAAGATACTGAAAGGTGTCTTCAAGAAATCATTGCACAATCCTAACGCTAGGGCTGCAACCAATTACTATGTAGTTGAATATTTATCCCAAACTCCTTGTGCGATGTCATCTTTGGAGGTGCTACAGAGTTGTCCCGCCCAGTGAGATGCACTCTTATGAGCCTTAGGTAGTATGGATTCATCAAGCCTTATGGCAAATTTTAATTTGTTTGATGTCAAAATTCACCTGCCGTATCATGTGGCTTTGTTAATAGATGTCATCCATGGTGGAAAAACCATTGGAAGGTCAGTTGTTGACGAAGTTGCTTCCACATGTGTCATGTCCTTGTCTTGCTAGAAGGCTCTTAGATCTCTAGAGCTAGTTCCATCAAACACCCTACTTACTGCTTTCGATGGAAGGTCATTTCATCCACATGGTATCCTACCAGCTTATGAGATTAAGTTAGCAGGGAAGGAAGTGTTTGTTGAAGTAGAGGTAATTAATGCACCGTTGGATTATAACTTGCTCTTGGGGAGAAGTTGGACTTATGCTATGTGTGCAATTGCATCGGTCGTTCTTCGAGTGGTAGTGTTTCCGCATGAAGGGAAGTTGGTTACTATAGACCAACTCAGTCTCACTCAAAAGGGCCATATGGAAATGAAGGAGTCCACCGTGCCATTGGTTGATCATGTCAAACTTGTTTTAGAGAGCTTAGGGGTTGGAATGTATTCATCGTTAATGGGCACATTCGATATCCCAGCCCCACTAAATTACTTAAGTTCTACTAATGTAGGGAAGTCTATCGCAACGGTTGTCGATAGAACGAATCCTTAGGTTCTTCCTTCCCATTACGAACCTAAAGTGCCCTTATCAACAATGAAGGTATCTTATCAAGCTATTGTTAACACCACTGTTGATCCCGTTTCGGTTCCTCCTACAGTCTTAGAGGAGCTAGAAGAATTCTATCTTCCTGCTTGGCTAGACAACTCTTTGTTTACTGACAATTGCTTATACATGGTTTTTCCTTTAGAAAAATCCATTTTGGAAGCTATGAGCGAGCAAGATAAGATCTGCAAAGATCTTCATCATAGATCCTACTTTCTTCCAAAGTTAAGCAGGATTGAAAATCAAGAGTTCCGTGTGAGACTCGCAGGTGATGATGATATACCAATCAATCCCTTACCAAGGGAGGGAATATTTGTTGAGGGGAATATGGAAAAAATTTCTGTTACTATCCCTATCAACATCTTTGTGAAGCCAAACGTTGTGGAAAATGTATATATTGGTGCAAACTGCTCTCCGTAGGAGATTGCTATCTATATGGCCTTATTTAAGGAGTTCCGCGACGTGTTTTCCTGGTCATATGAGGAGATTCCAGGAATAGATCTATCGATAGTAGAACATGAAATCCAAACCTATCCTAATGCCAAACCAGCTCAACAAAAACATAGACCTGTCAATCCACATAAAGCGACAGCCGTTAAGGCTGAAGTTAAAAAGCTACTAAAAGCTGGTTTTATTTACCCGATAGCTTTGACGGAATGGGTATCCAATTCTGTTCCTGTCGATAATAAGCAAGGACGGTACATGTATGTACTGAATTTCACGATTTAAACAAATCTTGTCCTAAGTATAACTACCCCACACCATTCATATATCAAATCATTGATGCTTGTTCAGGGAGTGAGGTTTTTTTGTTTATGGATGCCATTCTCCAGGTATAATCAGATTCAAATCAAGAAGGAATACCAACACAAAATGGATTTCATCTGTCCTTGCGGTATATTTGCGTACAGGAAAATTCCTTTTGGATTGAAATATGCAGGGGATACCTTTCAGCGGGAAATGGATTTTTCCTTCCATGACATCAATTCTATTGTCGAACCCTACCTAGATGATCTATTGATGCATTCTCGTAAGTGGATCGATCATCTAGATCACTTGCGTTTAATTTTTGAATGATGCAGGGATTGCAAAATATGATTGAATCCCCACAAGTGTGTTTTCTGTGTTGAGTCAGGTAGGTTGTTTGGGTTCATAGTTTCTAACAAAGGTATTCAGGTGGATCCTTTGAAAGTTGAGGCGATTGTAAATATGCCTCCTCGTCGTTCCATCAGGAAACTTCAGAGCCTGTAAGGAAACTCTAAATTTCTTCAACATTTTATCATGAATTATGCCAATATCACCAAATGTTTCATGCGTCTGTTGAAGCAAGACACCCCATTTGTATGGGATGAAACCGCACAACTTGCGTTCGAGGCATTAAAGAAAGCTTTGTTGTCGGCCCCTTTATTGCATCCGATAGATTACTCTCATGATTTTATATTGTATCTGGCCGCATCCGAGTCAACCGTTGGGGTAGTGCTAGTCCAGAAGGATGATAAGCTCCAAGAGCATTTCGTCTATTATATTAGTTGTGCTTTAGCTGGACCTGAACTTAGGTACTCCCACCTTGAAAAGTTGGCTTTAGCAGCTGTGTATGTTGTTCAGAGATTACGTCACTACATCTTATTGAGGACTACTATAGTAGTGGCAGATGTTAATCCTTTCCAATATTTCTTGTCTTGATGCATAGTTGGAGGAAAATTTAACAAATGGATAGTCATTCTCTAGGAGTTTGACTTGGATTTTCAATCTGTCAAATAGAAAAAATTCTTAGTTTTTGCAGAGCTTATTGCAGAATTTCCAGTTGAAGAAGATGTAGAAATTGAAGAAGACTCATTCCTAGATGAGCACATTTTCTTGATTTCCACCTTTGACCCTTGGTGTGGAGATATACTTGTCTATCTCCAGACTCTGAAGTGTCCTGCAACCTTTTTGTGGGAAGAACGTCGCAAATTACACTTACATGCAAAAAACTACCTCATCATTGAGGATAATTTATACCATAGAGGGGTAGACTCTATTTTGCATCGGTGGCTCACCCACGAAGAGGCTGAGATTGTCCTAAATGATGCCCATAGAGGAGAATGTGGGGGTAATTTATCTAGGTTAGCTACGACTTAGAATATTTTGTGTGCCGGTTATTTCTGTCCCACGATATTTAAAGATTGTGTGGAAGTTGTGAAGTGATGTCATCCTTGTCAGCTTTACACCAGAAAGATGTGGTCCCATCCTACTCCATTATTTCATGTCATCGTAGTGGGCCTCTTCACCAAGTGGGGGATAGATTACGTGACGTTCAACCCAGTTTCAACTGGGGGCACAAATACATCATTGTCACTGTGGATTACTTTACAAAGTGGGAAGAGGAAATGCCCACCTTCAAGGATGATGGGGAAACTGCAGCTTTTTTTGTTTTCAACCAAATTATCGTGCGTTTTGGTATTCCTAAAGAGATTGTCACTCACCATGGCAGTCATTTACAAAACAACATGATGATCGAATTGGATACTATGCTAGGGTTTAAATAAGAACATTCATCTTCTTTCTACCCGCAAGTGAATGGTCAAGTTGAGGCAGTCAATAAGACCATGAAGACTATTCTCAAGCATACTATCAATGCATCCATATCAAATTGTCACATCATGTTGTATCCTAGAGTTTGGGCTTATCGAACCAATGTGGAAACTACCACGGGGTTCTCACCTTTCCAACTCATTCACGGGGTGGAAGCAGTAACCCTGGTTGAATGTGAAATCCCATATTTAAAAATTGCCATTCATGTGTTACCTGACATGAATGAACTGGAAGAAAGTTTGCTGCATTTAGAGCATCTAGATGAACAACGTAGAGATGTGTTGACTACAAACGAGGCTCATAAAAATAGGGTGAAAAATCAATATGATAAATCGGTCAAACCTAGGATTTTTTCTAAAGGGGAACTTGCCTTGCTCTGGGACCAGGAAAAAGAACCCCTAGGGGCAGGGAAATTCAGGTCTATGTGGTTAGGACCCTATGTCGTGTCAAATATTTTGAAGAAAGGGGCATATGAATTAACTGATTTCGAAGGGAATAAGTTGCGTGAGCCTAGAAATGGGCTCTACCTGAAGATGTACTATGCTTAGGATTAACACTTTTTCTTGTATTTTATTGTATGTAACTTTATGCACAATAGCTAGTCAATTTGTGTTCTTATATCATATGTTGGTTGTTACAGATGTCTTCTGAGTGTTTCATAGGTTTTGCAGATGGCGCTAGTCATCACACTTGCAACCTGGATTCAGTCGCATGGGTTATTTACTCACCCTTAGGACAACTAGTTTCCTATGGAGGCGTTGTGGCCTAGGTCCTGCTACCAATAATGTGGACGAATATAGGGTTGTCGTTGAGCTTTTATGGGATTCCTCGTCACATGGAATTGCCCAATTGGATGTTAGACTTGACTCTCAACTGGTGGTTTCCTAGCTCAATCGAGCTTATCATGTGTGAAACCCTATTTTATTATGTCAGTTTTTGGAATTCAGGTTATTGGAAAGAAATTTTGATTTTATTACATTTAATCATATTCCAAGAAATCAAAATTCATTAACTCATGCATATGTGAATTATATCTTAGATTGGAACTTAACACACATTTTATAAAAATATATAATAGATACATTGTAAACACATATAAATAAATCGACAATATATATATATATATATGTGTGTGTGTGTGTGTGTGACTATATTTTCATATAGATAGGTCAAGTTCTTGATCCTCAGATCCAGTAATAATTGTATAAATATACAAAAATATACAAAAAATGGATCGCAATCAACAAAATTCTCCTAGACCTAATCTTGACCACCCTGGTCATCTTGATCTCCCTGGTCACCTTGATCGCGAGCCTCCTCAACTTCTTCAGTTGTAGCAGCCTCACCGGCCTCTATGTATATAAGTACAACCATGTCTACCCTTCTCGTAAGGCATATCTAGATGGGTGGAATCTCAACAACTAGTTCCTGCATGATGGTAGTGATCTGCTCAATACGAATGGTTGGGACTCTGTGGGTAAGCCTAACCACCTTCCCCTCAAGTACCCTCATCAAAATCTAATCTTCTCCTGCCATCGGTGGTACATACATCCTAGGATGTCCTTCAGAGCGGATAGGTCCAATATCTGCATTTTCAAACATTAAATGGATTAAAAAATCTTACACATATGTATATATCTTTATGATAAAAATTCATAAAAATTTTAAAAACTTGAAAAACCAAAATACCTAATGCTCCCCATTCTCCTCTAGGAGGGAGGAGAAGGTCATTGTCACCTCGAAATTCCAAAACAACATATGGAAACTGCTTTAGTGTTGGTAGCTCCCGCCCCCACCATAGGTAGAAGTCATCGCCGTACACACTCTAAACTGAACCACCACTTCCCTGGTGGAGGAAAATCTGGGCCCCACCTAGTCAGTCTAGGTTGACGAGGAGAGAAGGATGGAAGTGGTACCGTAGGGCTGATTGTGGGCACTCTCGAAGAATAAGAATGCCATCAATACACTAGAATACCCAAAGTTCTTCCGTCGACGTCTCTTGCAGTCAGAGAGTTGTTTTTTCATTATCAGGATTATTCCTGAGCACTAGTCAAACACAATCCCCTATAGACACTCTACAACAATCCTCATCTAGTTCTGAGTAGCAATATGGAGCGATGATGATCCTACAACCCTCACTATAGTACTTACTAACACTTGCAAGGGGAATTTACTAATATGTACAATAGAGATGCATGATCCCTTTTTCAAACTATCGGGCGTGCAGTAAGTGTTTATGTAATCTTGAACACTCATGGGGTCACCACCCCTGCTAGTACCCTCGATGTTGACAAGTTTCCCCTATCTAGACAAACCCGTTATGAAGTATATGTATTCCAGTGCCACTTCAAGAATTTTACCTTGAAGGTCAAAGGCCCCAAGGTTATGATTCCAGTAGCCAATAAAAAACTCTAGCAAACAGACATTGACCCGCATAGGTGAAGTTCAAAAGAAATTTAACAACCTAATTTGCTATAAATCTTGCACAGTAGGGGTATTAATCTCACACGGTGATCTAGGGACTAAACACAAGTCTCATCAAATATTAATAACAATAAGTCATGAAAATGGTGTAATTGTGCTACAAAATGAGTAGCTGCTCTGTATATTCACACAAAGAATGAGTAATACAATACAAGATCATGCTGCAAGCATGAATGAAAAAGAAATTTGAATTCTCAAGGAGGTCATTCGAATTTAATGAGTGAGTCTAACTTAACTGAATGTAAGCCACAGTCAACACTCAAGTTAACTACTGATCAAAAACCTAATTGCCTCAATTGAGCCCTAACTGAAGTCAAAGTGCAATAAATGACTGAGTCTAACTGAAATTAGGTCAGACATATGTCACAACAAGCCAACCATCAAGTGGTAGTGCATCAATGACTTCAATGAACCCTGATGAGGTTAACTGAAGTGTAACTGAACATCAGAAGTGGTTGGAGGCGCCTCTATTGACTCCAGTTCATTAAATAATCAATAAATAATCAATTTAATGATGGAGGGAACCTCCATTTCTCTATTTAACTGATTTTAATAATCAATTAGCAATATGGGGCATTAATGACACTCAGATTACCCCCGGAGTGCTCTAGTTAGCCTCCCCGAATGTAGGAGAAGGCTAAGTTATCCTCCTTGACTGAAGGTAGGCATGGGTGTGATCTAGTTGATGTCATATTGTGCTCCTCTGATGTCAATTAAGTCAATAATACTTACGATAGTGGTTTAACTAGGCCAAATTGACCAAAAAGAGTGTGTATGGCGGTAAATGTCTCCAACACCCCCCCTTAAGCTATACTTAGGAGGAGTTAGAAAACATAAAATGCATCACCCTGATGGAATCACCCCCAATAGTGAACAGAGGTAAGTGAACTTATTTTTTGAAAATATCTTGGTTGATATGTCTGCAATCTGCTCATTAGTCGGGTAGTATTGCAGAATGATGGTCCTGTCATGCACTAGCTCCCTGATGTAGTGCATGTGGATCTCTACATGCTTGGTCCTCTTCCTGGTAACTGGATCTATGGATATTTTAATAGCACTTGATTGTCACAAAATAGGACAGTGGACAAAGGACTACCAAGATCAAACTCTGAAAGAATGCCTTGCAACCAAACTCCTTGGATGCAAGCATTCAACACTCCTTGATACTCGGCCTCTGCTAAAGATAATGCTATGGCAGCCTGATTTTTGATAGACCAGAAAATGGGGCCACTACCAAACATGAATACATATCTGGAAGTATACTTGGGATCAATAGAATCACCCGCCCAATCAGAATCTGTGTATCCAACCAGCTCTAGCTCAAATTCTGCAGCATCGTGAATGTCGTAGGTCCTAGTTCCCTGAATATACTGGAGGATCCTCTTGGATACCTTCCAATGAAGATCATGAGGCTATTGCATGTATATTTATACATCATTCATGGCATAATAGATATCATGCTGAGAATGTGTCAATTACAACAAGCTACCAATCAACTGTTGATAGATAGTGCAGTCCATGGGAGGTGTGCTTTTTCCTTCTTCAAGGTTGATCCCTGAAAGGAAAGGGAATGGTGCAGGCCTACATTTAGCCATGTTAAACTTGAATAAAAATTCTAAGATGTATTTGGACTGAGTGACCATTATCCCATTATAATTTTGC
The DNA here is from genome assembly GCA_001517045.1 of Pseudotsuga menziesii. NCBI lineage: Eukaryota > Viridiplantae > Streptophyta > Pinopsida > Pinales > Pinaceae > Pseudotsuga > Pseudotsuga menziesii. The sequence continues at coordinate 198,618 of LPNX010370596.1, read as the reverse complement.
TCAATTTCGAGCCCCAAAAATTGTTTTAAGAGCCCCAAATCGCTCATTTCAAATGCATTGTGGAGAGCCGTTTTGATGGCTGAAATGGAAGCAAATATGATACCTGTGATCAGTAAGCCATTAACATATAAAATAATAATAATAAAATTACCATCATACTGCTGTATATACACATTTGTATTTGATCTACACCTTTGGAAGTTTTGTGATAGAAGGAAGGCATCCGTCTTGGAATACCACTCTTTTGGGGCATGTTTTAACCTGTATAGTGACTTCTTTAGCTTGCAAACCAAAGATGGATAAGAGATGTAGCCCTCAATATGCTTCATGTATATCTCCTCATGAATATATCCATGCAAAACTACTGACTTAACATCCATATGATGCACTTCCCAGTGCTTAGATGCTGAAATTGACAAAACTAGGCAGATGGAGTCCATTTTTTCAACCGGTGCAAAAGTATCATGGTAATCCACACCTTGGACCTGAGAGAAAAATTTTGCCACCAGTATTTCCTTATATTTTCAGGTGCTACCATCAATAGTGACCTTGGTCCGAAACACCCACTTGCATTGAACCAATTTCCTTCCCGGAGGAAGAGAAACTAGCTCCCAAGTAGTGTTTTTATGAAGAGAATTCGTCTCTTCATCCATGGCAACTTGCCATCTCGGATCCTTTCGAGCATGGTAGTCAGATTTTGGGTCTGAAATAATCATCAAATAACAATTTTTGGAGAGAAAATTATCAGGACAAGAGACCGCAATACCTGCTCTTTGAAAATTAGACCGGGTTCTTCTTGGATCATCCAGATTTCCAATGTTATCTCCTACGGAGGAGAGTGTCTGTCGGGCCCATGTGGGAAGATGATTTTGTACTTCAGGTTCTGATTCAACATCTTATGTTTTCTTCACAATGATATCATAAATCAGAGGATCCAAATCAGGGTCATCACCCCCAATTTTATCATCCAAATATTCAGTAGAATAGGAAGGAAATTCAGCAGTTTTCTCCTTAACTAGTTCCACCTCCTGAAGAGGCTCATCGAACTTGACACTTCTCTCGATGATGATCTATTTTTTTTATTATATCCAGTGGCTTGAAACCTTTTGATTCATTAGGATACCCAATAAACATACATTCTATGCTTCACGGTTGCAAAGCCCTTCTTTTATCAAGTGGAATTCGGGCCCATGCAGTGGACCCAAACACTCGCAAGTTTGACACATCCGACTTGTGTCCGAAATATGATTTGAAAGGGGTATTCCATTTCATGAATGAGTGTGGCACCCTGTTCTGAATGTATTCTACATCATGCATGGCTTCAGCCCACAAATTTGCAACCAAATTCTTTGATTCCAACATACAGGTGGTCATCTCCTTGAGAGACCGATTCTTCCTTTCCGCTACACCATTCTGCTGGGGAGTGTAGGGAATTGAATGTTGGACCTGAATACCACTTTGGGAACATATGTGCAGCAACTCATTATTGAAATACTCCCCACCATTATCAGATATCAATATCTTGATCTTAATCCCGAAGGCATTTTCAATCAAGGCCTTCAGTTCAGAGAATTTTTCACATACTTCAGACTTCTTTTTGAGAAAGAAAACCCATGTGTACCTTGAAAAATCATCACTAAAATTTAGAAGATACCTTGATCCATTCATGGATGTGACAGGCATTGGAACACTGATATCAGAATGTATCAGCCCCAATATGCATGTAGCTTAGTTTTCCTTCCCCCAATCGTACTTGTGCTCAGGGTGTTTTCCAACCACACAGCCCTTGCAAATTCCATTGGTTTCCTTGATGAGTGGGAGGCATTTAACCATGGAATTTTCTGTAATTGCCGCAAATATTTGAAATTTAGATGGCTAAACCTTTCATGCCACAGCCTACTAACTTCATTTCCATGAGTTAGTAGTGCGGTGAGCTTTGCATCCGCCACAAAGTGGGAGAACTCATAGGATTTTGCATGATGGTTTGCAAGGCCTTTAGCAATGAGTTTCCCGAATGCAAGTTCCGTTATCTCAACATCATTCAGGATGAAAGATACTCTCTTAGGCACTCCTGTATGTGTCATCTGATAGAAACTAAGGAGATTTGATTCCAGAGACGGTACATACAAAACATTTGAAAAATAGCCGTTCTCAAGATCAACCGTACCTTGTCCTTCTGAAATGATGGTGGAGTCATCTCCCATGTGGATGGGGATGGATTTTCTTATCTCCAAGGATGAAAAGGAGTCTCTTTCAGCCATCATGTGGTTCGAATCTCTAGAATCAATCAAGAGTGCTTTGGACTTCGAAGTGCTTGCCATGAGGGCATGACCTTTTTCATGCTGTGGTTCCCGATATTGCTGATCTCTCCTCCGAAATATTTCCAGAATATTGATGTGATTTCTCTCAAGGAGAGAGGTAGATTCATCAAGATTCTTCTTCATGTAGGCATGTTCAGGGTGGAATCCCTTCCCGCAGTATGACCACTTGACTTTTTCCTTTCCATGATGCCCTTTCCCTTTGTTCTTACTTGAGCCGGAAGACTAATCATGTTGCTGGTTTTCGACTTTAGGCTTAGGAGCTTCGAATTTAGTTTTTGGGTTCTTCTTCTGCTTTCCTTTACTCTTCAGATCTTTGGGCCCTGAGACATGGAGGGCTTGATCATGGGAGGATCTAATGATCCCCATCTAGACAAGCTTATAATGTTCACTTGTTAGGGACTCAATGAAGGCATTGAGTGTAGGCATCTTCCATCCAGGGGTTGTGAGCTTCCCCACATGGAATGTAGAGACAAAAAATGAATAATCAGCTCCAATTTTGGAGAGTATGGTGAGCATGAGCTGATCCTCCTCCTTCTCCACTTTGCATTGCTTCAATAGTAAGACAATGTGCTTGAAATTTGTGAAAAAGTCATTCAAGGTCTCGAAATTGGAAGGCTGGAGAGACATCAATTCATTTTCAAGCTGGTAAACTCTCAAATCATCCTTCTTTCCATACAAGGCTTCCAATTTGTCCCAAATTTCCTTTGGAGTCTTCAATCCGGAAAGATGGAAAAGAAGATCCTGGGAAACAAAGAGGCACAAGAATCTGAATGCTTCAACCTTCTTGTTCAAGAATATTGAGTTGTCTATTGCAGAACCAGGCTCTTCTTTAGTGTCCATGGTGACCCTATAGAGTCCTCTAGAACGTAGTTGTATCTCCATGTCTCCTTTCCATGAGTGGAAATTGAATAGAGTCAAAATATCTACAGAAGAAGCCATATGAATCTACTGGAGCAAATGCTTTCACCTATCAAAAACCTGAAAATCACTACAAAAAAGGCAATGTAAGGTCAGGAAACCTACAAATTTTAGGCTTTCATCACACCCAGCATAGTCAATCAAGCAACCTTGATCAACAAGTTCTTTACTTGGGGTATTAAGTGGTAAGCCTTGGCTTCTGATGCAGTGCTGGATTTTTGAGCTATTACTCAATTTTCATGCAAGAATATGTCAAAAACCTTGTTTTTGAGAGATCTGGGCTTCGTCCCACCATGAGATCTGATACCATATTAATCTCACACAGTGATCTAGGGACTAAACACAAGTATCATCAAAGATTAATAACAATAAGTCATGAAAATGGTGTAATTGTGCTACAAAATGAGTATTTGCTCTGTATATTCACATAAAGAATGGGTAATACAATACAAGATCATGCTGCAAGCATGAATGACAAAGCAATTTGAATTCCCAAGGAGGTCATTTGAATTGAATGAGTGAGTCTAGCTTAACTGAATGTAAGCCATAGTCAACACTCAAGTTAACCACATATCAAATTCCTAATTGACTCAACTGAGCCCTAACTGAAGTTGGAGTGCAATAAATGACTGAGTCTAACTGAAAGTAGGTCAGACACATGTCACAACAAGCCAACCATCAAGTGGTAGCGCATCAATGACTTCAATGAACCTCGATGAGGTTAACTGAAGTGTAACTGAACATCAGAAGTGGTTGGAGGCACCTCTGTTGACTCCAGTTCATTAAATAATCAATTTAATGATTGAGGGTGCCTTCACTACTTTGTTTAACTGATGGTAACCATCAATTAGAAATATGGGGCATTAATGACACTCAGATTACCCTCGGAGTGCTCAAGTTAGACTCCCCAAATGTAGGAGAAGGCTAAGTCAGCCTCCTTGACTGAAGGTAGATGTGGGTGTGATCTAGTTGATGTCATATAGTACTCATTTGATGTCAATTAAGTCAATAATACTTAGGATAGTGGTTTAACTAGGCGAAATTTACCAAAAAGAGTGTGTATGGTGGTAAATGTCTCCAACAGGGGGCACTTTGGAGTGCCTCTCGATCCATATCTTCATGTTCCTGCTCCCTCCACTCCAACACCATGTTTTAGCCTACCCATAAAGCCATTATCAAACATTAAAATTCATCAAAATAATTTTATTTTGGCCCTAACTTGCTTTTTCCTATGTCGCGCAATAGACGCGACTGTCTTTTAGACAGGTCGTGTATGACATGCGGGTTGCTTTTGGGCAAGTCATGTGTAAAACGTGTGTACATGACTGTGTAAGTCACCTACCCACATGTAGAACGCGACCCCTTTAAGACAGGATTAAACAATTCAAATTTGCATAAAATTGAAAATGTGAACGGTTAAAATGGAAGAGAATGAAGAGATATCTTACCTGATACTTGCGGATTCGAAAATCGTCCACTAGTTTGTCCACACCGAACGATTGAAGTCAGAGGTAAAAATTGCCTAATTGGGTAAAAATATGAAATGGAATGTTTGATTTCTATTTTTAGACTGTATATAGAAATAATTTCAAATTATGGCTTTTTTAACCTATATTTTTAAATTCTATTATAAACAAACTAATGCCATGTCATGTTTTCCTAATGCAACAGGTCCAAGGTCACTTAATGTGGTTATTCACTCATATAGGATAGGATTTTGGTCATTTATATGCATTTTTGCATCTATACCCAATCCGTTTTAAGCCTAGGATCACTACTTTGACCATAGATTATGGTTTTTAACCATTATTACCTTGTCTATACCATTGTTCTTTCATGGATAGGGCCTTCCCTCCATGATTACTCTAGATTAGAACACATTGATTGATTTTGGTACTCATATCGCATTTGTCATAGGTTTAGGGGAGCCTTATTAGCTATTTTTCACGCCAAATTGAGCCTCATTTTTGTCTCTTTTTACAAGCTATCCCATTTATAAGGATCCCCACCCTTATGGAGTTTCTTTATGCCCAGGTCTAACTCCTCAAAATATACTTGACTGCTGAGTAAACTTGTCCATTCAGGCTCATTAAGAATATGTGAATGGGCATCCACATTGGTGGTAGGTTATCACTTTCTTGGACCATGTGGAATAACACGAGAAAGGAACACTCTCTTTTCTATGGAATTGAGAAGAGTATTCTCAGGTGTAGGATTATTGCTTTTCCAGACCTGAGGGACTAAACTTATGGAAAAGGAACGCTTGATATGAGCTTAGTTTTCTCTTTTTCAAGCTTTGGACCTAAACATGAAAAATATTCTGAGTGTACTTTATGTCTTTGTCATGCTCGTTAAACACTAAAGAACAAAGCATAGAGTTTATTGTTGTAAGCCCCATTTCTCGTAACCAAATGGATCTTTCCAAGTGATCTTTCTTTCATTCACACTCATAAAACTCAAGCTATAAGCTGCTTTTGAAGGAGCGTTGGGTAGGTGGTAATTTAAAATTTTTCGGACATCCCTGACTAAGTACGAAAAATGTGTGCCTTACTTCTTTGGAAGCTAAGAGATTTCTTCTGTGGTATGTTTTATACTTTTTCGGCCTCATGAGACTAAATTGGATGAAAAATCACCCCCTTGGAGTCTTCTTTGGAGTTTTCAGACTCTTTAAACATGAAAACACCAATGAGCATGTACTAGTTTGGGCTCATAAAATCCATGAATCAGTGACATTATCAAGCATTATTCTCTCCCCTCTTCAACCTTGTCAAAAATGAAGAGAGACTTGAGTTGACTTTTCTGGACTCGTTAAAATTTAACAGGAAAGATAAAGAAGAAGTATTCTTTTTGGGTTACAAACAGTGGCAACATGTCCTCCTTGAACATAACACTCTCTGAACTTTCTGATACTCATGTCTCAGTGTACATTTTCAGCTCATCTATTACTTCAAGTTTCTTACTCCTCCACTTATCCTTATACATGGGGAATTTGATCATGTCTCCTACATGAGATATAAGTTTAGTTGTCCTATCTGTAAAGTTAAAATATGCCTTGGGTAACCTCTGTGTCATGCTCACTGTTCAAGGATTTATCCCTGCATCTGATTATTATCCTGATTCCATCATTATCCTATTTGAGTATTATTTGTGTCTACCTTCCCGTATCAAGTTCCTAGTCACTCTTGTGATCGGTTGGAGGATCTATTGCCTTCCTCATCATAGTATGGTTTCTCATCAGCACTTCCTGAACACGAAGACCTAGAGTTTTGATGATGGTACCTTAGGTTTCAATATCATTATTGGTGAACTCCTTTGCTTCAGTTTGTCAGTTTCACCTATTGATGGACAATATGTTGAGGTCTTTCCATGTTCAATTTCAAACACATCCTCAGATATGATTTTGCATATGACATTGATATGTATTTGATTCAGGTACTTCCTCTGCTTCCTTGGACTTCTAAGTTCTCCAAGATAAAGATTGTAATGTATTTCGGCCATCACTTCCCTCTGACCTCACACATTAGGGGGCATCTGTTATCAACCAAAATGGCACTTCTCCGTTTGAATACTGACATTCATTATGTCAGTACACAAAAGGATAGTTAGGATTGAAGTGTTGAAAATGCTATAGATTTGCATGACCTTTGATGCATGATCTCCAGAACAACCTGGTATATTTTTATTCTAAGTTTTGGGTTGCACACGCGACGATATGCATTGAAACTTGCGTGTCATATGCAACTATGTGCATTGCAACCCATGTGTACCTTGCATACGCGAGTTTCCTTCAAGCAAAAAGCGTGTCATATGTGCCTTGCCTATATCAATACTCGTGTGTACCTTAATTCAACATTAAAAAATATAAATCATGATTAGATGAGATTAGTTGGGCCTTAATCCATAACTATCCCAACTATCTCAACCATCCTAACCTTCGAACCCTCTCTATTTCCCAATGTATAAATAGAGGCCTTGGGATGGGGATAATCAATCAATTTTGGAAGGGAAAAGTTATGCTGGTGGTATATCTTCAGAGTCTTGGAGCAGCAAAACTCAGAGTCCTCGGTTGCAGAGGAGTCCTTGTGTCAGAAGCTGGGTTGTATTCTCATGTATTCACTGTTTGTTAATAAAGAGAATTCTTCTGCCAATCTGTGTATTGTTCCTTTCTCATGTATATTGGTTAATGATTAATGTCATTTATATCATTAATATTTTTTTCATATAACCTCTGTTATATATATGTATGATATATTGCTTAAAGAATTGGCTCTTTGTAGGTGAACAGAAGCAGCCCTAAAATCTTTGGAGAAGGTTGAAGTGAGAGAAGACTAAGCTTGGATCAATCGTCATAAACCAGGTAAGAAAACTCTCTTCGTATTCTCATTTCAATTTCTGTAAAAGCTGGTTGTTTGCAAGTCTAATAGTAAGTTGCTAACCCCAAACCCTAGGTTACAAGGGTGTATTGTCCTGTACAACACTTACTGATTTGAGGTGTCAGTCCTGGTTTTGGAGCTGGTTAATCTAAGGTTTGTCAGAGAAACCCTAATTTTCAAAAATTGGAATTTCAAAGTTATGATTGGGTAGAAATATGGGCCTCTTCAAGGTGAAATTTCCGATGTACTCCTTTTTTGAAAATAGTGGAGGGAATCTCTCGGAACATGAAGCCCTAGTTTTCCAATTTCTTTTGCAGAAATGGTTGATATTGATTCTCCTGTATCTCCATAGGTTTTTCTCCTTAAATTCTAGAACTTCTCATTGAGATATCTTGATATGTCCTATTTCCAACCCCATGGGTTATAGTAGAAGTGGATTCTCCAAGTGGTACTTATGCTGAGTTTCCCAAGGTGACTATTTTGGGGACTGTTCAACATAGAGAACTTGTACGGCCTGCCACATGTCACTGTTTCTTATTCTGAGTCTGAAAAGTGTACCACAGAAACAACATCTTAAAAATTTTCATTTGACCTTCCTATCCCAAGATATAGTAAATCTCCATAGGTCACCTATTTATGACTGTATTCTGGAGGAGGATGGAACCCTGATTTGGAAGAACCATATCTCGTGCAGTATAGCGAATCAGAAGATGAAACTTTTACACAAGCTAGAGAAAGTATTTCTATTTTTCCTGTAAAATTTTTGGCTTCTGATACTTCTCCAGTATCATGATATAGCAAAAGTTCTAGAATGACTAAATTTAGTCTTCTAGGGTTTTCAGACATGAAACCCTAATTTTGCATTAGCTGCCATTGTAGTTGTATTTAGGCTATACAGTGAAATTTTTTTGATTCAAAAACTGCTACCACCAATATATGCGCCCTCTTGAGGAAAGTTATCCTATCCCTCCTTGCTTGATGATCTGTGGAGAGAACACCTTCAATTAGGAAGCCCTAGTTCCTACAGCTGCATAGTGCCTTCTTTTAAAGAGGCTCTGATACCAAGTTATATTTTTTTAAGATCTGATTAGATTATCTAGGATATTTATCTGAAATAATAACAAGTACAACAAAATTCATTAGATATAAAATATACACAAGACACAAATATTTTCATCGAGGAAACCATAAAGCAGAAAACCCCACGAAGTTCTTTAGAATAGTAAGATGCTCAAAAGCAGTAATAAGAATTGTTCAACATCTATCTTTCTCTCCTCCCCTCACTATCTCTCTTTCTCATGTGCCTTAGAGATTGTGTGAGGTGTGTATAAATTATGGATAGCACCTCCCTATTTATACCCTTTCAAGTCACTGACCAAATATAAGACTCGAGCCTACTTGTCATCTCACATGGGGGCCACATCTCCTAGAGAGACCACAATTACATATTACATGAAATTACATTGGGGACTATTTCCATGAATTACAATGGAGGTTGTACCTCAAGTTCTAGACACAATTTATACATTCCGTATAGGGGTAACACACATCCGCAGTGGGGGTACAACAAAATACAATGATAATATACATAAGAATATCTTCTGGAGTTACAAATACATCAACAATAATAAAAAATTAAAACCAAATGAAAAGTAATTAAGAAATCCATGTCGACTTATAAAATAAAATAGTTAAAACCAACATATACCCATCTTACACTTTAACTTACGTATAAATTTTTATGAACATGTACAAAAGTTAGATAATGTTTTATGAACATGTAAAAAAGTTGGGTAAAACAAATTTACACCTAGAGTATTGGATCCCACTTAGTGCTTGGTATATCTTGTTTTAAGATGGATTTATGTTGGTTATTAGAAGCATATAGACATCACTACAATATGCTTTAAATCCATATTCATTATTACTTTTCACAAGTTCCTTATGAAAATGACACTAAGCATTTTCCGTACTTTATTTCAAAAGAAACACCTTTTTTTTCTAGAGTTGGGCAATTATCCCCCTCAAAAGCACCTATCCCACTATTAAAATATATTCATATACATAGAGATGAGGCTTCGAAATTCATGGAGCTAATAGACCATCACTCATAGGTTATGTCACACTAAACATTCCTAGTTTTAGATTCCAAAGGAACCCTTATTTTGAGAATCTAAGTTGGACAAGTGATATAAAAATCACACCATTTTAATGCTTATAAGGCATTTCGTGTGATGAGATAAATTCTTGGGTCGGATTTGAAACCTTTTCCACCTTATCAAATTTTTATTTTTATTTTTTTTTAATTAAAAAAAATACTTACATAGTTTTGGATGCAGTTGAGTTGTTTAAACGCACTAGTGCATTTATAGTAATGGCGCATCAATAATGTCTGGTCTGTTATTTTTTATTTTCTTTCTTAAAAAAGTGCTTACACATTTTTCGGTGTGGTCTAGTTGTTCTAACACACTGGTGTGTTAATTGTAAAAGTGCACCAATTTCCTTACTGATGCATTAAAATAAATAAATCACACTAACAAATGCATATATTACATTTTTATGTTGTTCTAGTTAATGGTTATTTTAAGTATGATGCATCAATACATTCAAGTATGAGAAGCACCAATGTGTTTTGTATAATAAAACGCACTGAAACGTCATACTACTTTTTTTTAATTTTCAAGATATGTAATTTATTTGTATAATATACTTAATTTCTTATATATTTAATGGTTTAGGTTGTTTCTTGATATACAATGCATGCTAGGAGTTGAATGCACATGAATTCTAGTTGACATGATGGGAGCACATTCAAAATTGTGAAGAAAGCAAGTTCATTGTAATTTCTATGTTAAATTAATATGTTTCAATTATTTGTAAATTTAACTAAACTGTATTGGTTAATGTGTGACATGCATGGCCAAAAAATGAGGAAGCCCGATAAGATTCTTTGCAATCTAAGTGCAAAAGAGCGTACAACCTTGATGTAAAAGTTACAGAAAGAAATAAATATGATTTTTTTCTTGAATTTTGAATAATACTATACTTAAGAATGTTCACTAATATGTTTCAAACAATATAATTCACACATGTCACACACTGAATGCTATGTAGGGACTGGCATCAACTAAAAGGAATGTCATCATAAGAAAAAAAAATTATGAAATTTGTAAATGATGATGAATTGGTCCTTAACACATCTGGAGTGGTGTTGGAAATTAATGAAAGGGTGATTTTTTTATAAAACTTTGCGGGATATAGTGGAAAGAACACATAGTCGTACTTTCCACTTATAATACAAAAACAATCCAATGATTCCTAGAATCATATTATATCTAAACTATAGGATACTTTTCCAGAGCAATGGTCAACGAGACCTTGAAAAAACATGCAAAAACAAAAGGTAATCATTCAAAAAGTAATATTCCTAAACATGTTTTTATAGAATATGTATCTACTATTACAAAGAATTCCTTTATTAATATTAATTATGTTATATTTGTTTTTCATATCAGCAAAAAAATAGTATAATATGATTTTACATTTTCAAGAAGATTATGAAAATCCCAAAGGATGAATGAGGTGATATCTAAAATATATCAATAGGGATGTCCAAAAAAGTGTAAAAAAATATAGTCAAGGAAATGGACACAATTGCATTGTAGGATGATCCATCTCAATGGAAACATGCTTCAAATGTATGAAATAATTGATTTTTTCTATTAGATACATCTAATTAATTGATTTAGAAGTAAATATTAATTTTCAATTGTTTTGTTACAGAAAAGAAAACAAAATTGAACCCACTCAGGAAAAATGGGTTGAAAACAAAGTTTGTGAGTAGTTGTGATTTCCTTATAACAACTTAAGGTTTCATATTGGTTGTGATATTTATATTTTAATTTTGTTTACACTGACCATACTTGGATGTCTTCAAATAGGTGTTGACATAGAAAGAATATCCATCAAAAGAAATGATTGACATTGGGTTAAGTAAGGGTTGTTAGTATATATGAGTGTATCAAAAATTAACTGTGGAATTTGTAAGTATTTATGTTGTTTGACTTCTCTCTTTTTATAAGTACTAGAACAACAATAAAAGTCCTTAATATTAAACCTATGATTTGTTATGGGATATAAAACTTGCAAGAAAAAAGTATGGAGTGGAGCCAACATAAGAGTTGTTGAGAGAAGACATCAGATTTGGTTTTGAAATAATGTGTATCATTCATGACTCAATTCTTTCTATGGTATGTCACTTTTCAATTTGCATTCATGTATTTTGTTTTCATCATTCATAGCAATGAAGATACAACACTTTATTTTTATGTTTGTGGATGGAAGCTGAAGAAGAAGAAAACAATTGAGGCAATCAACAAAACATTCACCCAAATAAACCAATTCATGTAAATGGATCAAGCACTGAAAACAATTCCAACAAAGAATGATGATCCATATATTTTGGATGTTAATGCAAGTTGTTGTATATTTTGAAATAAATTTCTATTAAAATTAAACATTTTGTATAATATACTAGACATAGTGTCCCAATTTAAAGATAATGAGCTACCAATAAGTGTAACAGTTTCACGCATGTTGACAGACTTTGCGTTATGAAGTTTTATATAACAAAAGCTATCTTATTGATATATAATAATTTTTTTTATTCAATTGCATTCTCCAATGTCAAAGTGAAATGTTACATTGCTAAAACATATCTGGATGATTAAATATTATAGTAGATGAAAATTTTTATGATATAACAAATTAATCCAAACATCATATCCAAACAAAATAATTAAAATTCAAATGAGTACTACTATAAAAACACATTTCAAATTTTGATGAATAATAAAATTAAAAACAAAAATAGGTATTCCAGTGAGATGTCAGTAGTCATTGTTCACCAAACATAAAATAACATCGTGTGCTTTTCGTCATTTCAATCACACTGGTGCATTTGAGACAATGTAGCACTAGTGCACTAAAAAAAACAAAGAAATGGTGCAACATAATACCCATTGCATGGCTTGGTATTTTTTATATTCTTACGCTCTAGCGTGCTAGTGTATATTAGCTGCACCATTAAATTTTAAAGATATAGCGACAATCAACATCTCAGACAAATTTATCACCAACATGTATCACCAACACATGTAATTCATTGATGATTTGTAATAGTTAGTAATCACCAACACTTTTTAATAGTTTGTTATCATCGATGTGTTTTAATAGTTCATAAGCACTAATGTTATTTTTTGTATAATGCATCAATGAATATATTGTTAAAAAGAATTGGCTCGATTTAAAATTTTGGTGCACACTGGTGCTATATGTATAATCAAGAATAAGTACATGTATTGCTTCCAATTTTTTGTGTGCACCGGTTCATATTTTTCTTTTAGAAGCATTGGCATGTTTTTCATTTGTTAGCACCAGTGCATTTATTTGAATAAAGTGAACTGATAAAAAAACCTTCACTAAAGCCTCCAACTGACGAGTTTCTTTTAGTTATAATAAATTTATGTAAAAACCTATGTTAAAATATCTGATACCATTGGCGAAGGTTGTAGCATGGTTTTCTTGACAATTTTGTCCAATAGTGTAACCCTAAAAACCTTCACTATAACCTCCAATACAAGGCCTTTTCCTTGTAGTGCTCGGTTGTAGAAAAAGCTGAAGTCATACCAAAATGTTGATATTCTTCTATTGGTTATGATGGAGTAGGAAGAACCCAAGGATTGTCAAGATATGATGTCCAAAGAGAAGGTACATGTGAAGCACATAATTCCTCATCATGGAAAAACTAGAGTAGAACTAATAAAGAAAGCAGGAGTTGGGATATTAAAAGTTCCCATCAATGAATGATACATTTTTATTCATATAATCTTGATCGTTGGCTGATATTTATCAATCAATGGAACATTCGATCCTAGAGGTGCATTACGAGTAGTGAGAGTGAATGATAATTGATTGATATTAACGATTTCTCCTTCATGAGGAAAACATATCACTTGAAAAAATAAAGAGAAAATGACAATCATTGCATAAGTCCAACTTCGTCATAGAAAACAATTGTAATCCATCAGGGAATCACCCACTTCCACCTCTACATAAACAAATTTTCCTCCTAATTCAATAACAAAGGAAGGAATTATTCCATGTCGTCTAAACACAACCCATCAAAATCTATAAGAAAGATAGGTGATGGAGCAAGTTATGGGGATCCAATTGATTTCCAATAAGATAAAGCCATCAAAAAAGTTGATGCACACTGTTACCACCTGAGTTGTACTTAGTGGTTTTTTTATCAAGTTAGCCTGGTGAACCAGACAAAGATAATTTGTTCGGACTTCAGAAGACCTTCACAAGTGCTTCTGGGAAATGCTTGTTGTACTATATCACATGTTCATACCCCATAGGGGAGTTGTAATAAAATGTTCTAACATGATAGTGTCTGTAAAAGAATCGGTCTCTTAGACTTTATTTGTTATTCAGTCAACCCATGGTGTTTTTTCCCTCGGTTATTATTGGTTGTTGAATAAACGATTGATAATTTCTGAGTTTTTCACTCAATACCTCCAAGGTTGGGGTGGTCAGCTTGGAATTTAGGCCTATTGAGGTTATTAGAGTCTATGTGTCAATGTATAAACATGCTAGGCATCATGGTCGAGTCATATGACCATGTCTAAGTCCCCCTAGGTTTTAATTTTTTTTAAGATTTTTTTTAATTTTAATTTTTCCACAAAACTTAGGCTACTTTTTAATAGTCTAATTGGAAAAGTTGGTTTTGTAATAAAAGTGGGATCGGAAATCAGTTTTAGTCATGGAGGTGCTCATTTTCAAGCTTAGTGCACCATGTAAACCCATAACCCCACTTTTCCTAAGTTTTGAGTGATTCTCCCATCACTTAGGTCAGAAAACCCTAAAAATCAAATATTCATTATTTTAATTGATAAATTAATTAAATAATGGAGAAAACCCCAAATCCTAAATCAATGGGATTTGCTCTGATTTGACTGAAATCGGTCTCATCGGCTTGAGATTGACTAGACCTGACCATTCCTTGACTGAATGAGGTGATCTGGACTGAACAAGGAGTGCACCACAGCATGCAATCTTGGGAATTGCGCCCTCTCTCTCTCTCCTCCACACATGTGGGCCCATCTGGATGAGTTTTGGTGGATGCTTTAGTTAGCAGGTTGAGGTGTCAGTCCGATCAGCTCTTCGATTGACAGTTGCACTCAGTGAGACTCAGATCAGGATCAATTAGACATAGATCAGGCCTAGATTGACTCCACATGCAGCTGCAGCCTCTCTCTCCTTGGGAATTGCGCCCCCCTGGGATAGATTTCGAGTTTTTGTTATAAATAAAGCTCAGTTTTCCTCTTCCAAGCTAGTTAGAACTGGATTGAGGTGCTCTTGCTATTGTATTGTGTACTATTTTGGAATAAAGAAGCTTTGGAGGCAAGATCTATGATGTAATGCTTTTCATGTGTGGATGGTGATTGTCAAGTGCGTATGAGGTATAATCTGTATTATTGATGTTTGCTTTTTGCTGGTTAATTGTTGGCCCTAAAGGAGAGAGTTCCCTCCTATTCGGGTAAGAGATTATTCTAATTTTATTTATGCTCTTATTGTTCGCTTGTTTCAGATCTCTTGGAGTTGCATGTATTTTAAGTTTAATTGCATGCTTTCTAATTGTCGTTTTCCAACAACACCCATAATTTAACCATCTGTTTGTGCAAGGATTTCTAAGTTGCAGGTGATCTCACTTGTAGAAGGGGTTGAGCTAGTTTGCATCTTCCTCATCTTCAGGATATTTTGGAGGACATAGTCCCTCGGTATTCCACGAAAGTAGACTCCAAAGCCCAACATTCCCAGGCTTCCACCATTCTTTCTCTCTCTTCCTCCTTGTAAAAATCAAAATTTTACCTGGTTACTTTGTTTACAAGCTTTGATATTATTCAGATCTATTATTTTAAAGTAAAACTTAACATAGATCTATTGTCTCAAGGCTCATAATCTAGATATAATTCCTAAAAAGTTGTATAAGCATTCTAGATCTAGATTTAGGAAAATCGTCTGTTTTGCATGGCAATTTAAAGAGAATTCATAGTTTGCATGCATTAGATTTATGTTTATGTTTTAAAAGATAAAATCCAGCAATAAGTTCACATTAAATTGGCTTCCCGAAAGCAAATCCAAGACCCCAAGGAAATCTTGCTTTCCTTGGTTCTGTTTTCACTGTTTTAAATAATTTTAACTTAGTTTTTTTTTGGTTTAAAGTAGGCTGAACCAAAAGTACTTTCAAAGTGATTTTGGGAATATTTCATTCTAATAAGCTAGCTTTTTTTTATCAGGAATAACATAAAGAGGAGAATCTGATGTTCGAAAGTGGCTTTTGGGCCATCCGAATCCCCCCAAGGGTTTCCCTTTTTTACTGCAATCTTTAATTTTGGCATTTTGTAAAGCCTTGGTTTCATTCTATATAAGAAACAAGAGGATTCAGATAATTTTTCTGATATTTTAACCACTAGTAATAAAAATTATTTCCGAATAGGCTTTTTCAAGCCCATTACCCATCCCCTTAGGGGGATTCGCGTCCTTTTTTCATTTTTTTGCAATTTCTTATTTTTATTTTCTCTAGATTAGTTTCATTGATGTAGAATAATATGATTTGATTAATTTATCATATATTCCATATTATAGTATCAAAGTAACTTTAATACTTACCCCACGACTTCCCGATTGACCCAAAAGGGGAAAGAGATGCGTGGTAGTATTAATTATAAAACCTGTGGTTTGCTTATTTTTTTCTTCTTATCTTTAATTTATGCAAAAAATAATTCTAAAATCAACCCCCTCCTTGATTCCCCGATTGATGTCCAGTTTGACCGAAAGAGGTTCCTAGAGGGTTTTTCTTTCTAAAAAACACATCCTTTAAAATTTACTAAAATTGACAAGACTGCGGTGTGTATGCTCTGCACTTGGATGTGGTTCATATGATCAGTCAATTTGCATCAAAAGAAATGTGAGTGAATATATTAATTATTTTTCACCTTCCCCAATCAACCACCATAAGGTGAAAATCCAATGCCTCGATCAAACCGTAAACGGTGGAAAAATACCCAAATGAAGTGGGAACTCCTGAACAGTGACCTAGGGGTGCCGATATCTATTACACCTTCTCATGTATTATGAACACAGTCTCAGAGACTCCATTCAGCCCACACATTCCTTGCAGGTAGTCGTGAAGGTTTATTTTCTGGACATACTCCAAGTACCCCTTGGGTATATCTGGAGTCCCCCCTCACCTAATTTAATCCACTCATATTCCATATTAACTTAAAACGTACCAAGAGGCAATTGCAAAACATTCACTCCAAGCACATGCAAGTACATTTCATTATTTTATGACTCCATTTTTAAGGAACTGGTCCTGTGTTTAAATCTTTTGATATATATATATTGTGTGTCAACATTGTGTTTTATTGTGCTCATTTTTCATCTTGTCATCTATGGTTATGTATGGTTAATTTCAAACTCCTAAGAAACTATCTCAATTTAACATCATCATACTAAAGTAATTTTCCTTAGTAACTTAATAAGGTCTAACACCCTTGGATTCGTTAGGAGTTAAGCCTAAACGGAGGAGTCAAGAACAAGCTGACAACCTTGACTCGAGACTTTCCCCCAAGGATACACCGAGTGGCTTGAATATTTCTACCACGTCCCCCCCCAGGTGTGTGAAAGGCGGCAACACACACTCATCCATAACAATATATCCTATAGTTTGTGTAATGAACCATATTGTTTTGGAAGGAAACATGATAAGGAAGGATAGGTTTGGCATTGGACACATCAAACTTGACAACCTGAACATACAAGGAATATTGACTTTTTATAGTAGAAAATAAATCACTCGATTGTGAAGGACAACTTTTATTTCGAGAGAATAAATGGAACAAAGAGTTTGATCTAATTATTAAATGATAGATTAGTTGGGTGTAGATATAACACTTGGATTGTGAAATTATCTCTTATAAACACCTTTCAGTATTCTAGGAATTGTCTCTCCCACGGTCTGATCTATATGAAGAGGGTTCTATGGTTTATGATTCTCTTTTTCCCTTCAAGAGGACTTATTGTTACCATAATATTTGGCTCAAGTTGATAGCAAAATATTTTAACCAACCATATGGATGAATGAATAAGCAGATGAAGGTGCACTTTGTGTTCTCATTTGCATGTTTCCAGTAGGATTTGAAGAACAATAAGGCATGTGTTGTCCTTATGGGAAAGGATTGGTTAAAAAAACAGGTTGTTTCTTCTAATTCAACAACCTCTAATATTATTCCATAAAATGGTATTGATAAGTAAGATGGTCTTCCTTGTGAAAATTACAAAGGAATTTATTTTTTCTTCTCTATTTCTTATCTCCACCAACATTATTATTGGTTTTTGGTTTATTATTGTTATCCTCTCCTTTTTTAATTTTATTATTCCTTTTCCCATTGGGTTTCTAGTTACCCTTTGGATTAACCTAGAAAATATGTACATAGGTTATTTGAGAAGAAGGAGATGAAGCAAAATTAACTACTCCTACTATAGAACATTTAACAAACTTGTTTTTTAATTTGATAACAACCTTATTTAGTAATAAAATTTCCATAGAAACAAATATTCCATAAGCATGTAGTCTTGATTTAGGTTTCAAAGGGTATGAATTAGGTCTCGGGGCATCTGGTAAAATTTCATATAATAAAAAAGACTGATAATAAATCAAGATTGTGAGCTAAGATTTATAGTGGCTTCATCTTCCATTTTCACCCCTAAAGTAGAAATATCCTTGGAGATATATGGTAACAAGGACTTTAAAAACCATTCCAACATGAATTTAGGGGGGAATATTGGCCTTTATCAAACTCTTCCATCTATGCCATTCTTGGATATGATTCGAGATGTGGGTATATTTGTTTTGTAGAAAATGTGACAACAAAATAGTATGTACATCATACTCTACTAGATGTTAGATGAGATTTAGAAATATAATTGCTAAATCATGAAAGAAACGATTCGATGAACCAAAAAAATCAAAGTACCATCTTGTTGCTACTCCACTGAGTGTGCATTATAATAATCTTAATCGAATTGAATCATCATTGTCTGAATTGGAAGAAAACCTCAAATGAAATGCAATGACATGATCTTCTGGATCCTCTCGAGTCTTACCTTCAAACTTTGGGATGTCTAAAGAAAGCTTGGTTGGGACCAAAGGTCAAATTGGATCATGACACACTAGGTCATTCATCAATTTTGACAAGTCTATAAAATTCAAAGTTTCCAAAAAAGGAAGGATAGGTTGTGTGGAAAAGGTATTTGCATGTGAACCATGGGGTGGGAAGTTTACACTAGAAGGGTTTACAAAATACTAGTAGGGGTTTCCCCTACCATATCTTGTGAAATAAATTCTCCCTAAAAGGGGTTCCAATTATTTTGTCAAGTGTTTCCCCTAGATAAATTAACCTGTAATAAACTCTATTGATCTTGAGAGGAGTTTCTCACTACTAGAATTCTAGTTGAAGGGGTGAAATTACTACCACCTCCACTAAAAAATGAGAAGGGATTAGATCATTACAAGAAAAAAAGGCCACTGGTAATGATCATTCTTGTGACAGACCTTAAAGGGTCATCACCAATGTCGCATATGATGATGGGCCTTTAAAAATAGTCATTGTAATTGTCTTTAGGGACATTCCTTTTACGGATTGTCACCAAATCCTTTTTCAATGACAAATTTTGCAAGAGTTGTTAAATTCCTGTCACCAATTCTCTCTTTGGTGGCACTTCTAGTGATGATCCTTTAGTGGCACTCAATAATACCCATATTTATTTAGTGACACTTCTAGCGATTATCCATTAACGATCATCACTAAAACAATTTTTGGTAACTTTTGGCATTTGTAAAAAAATGTTTTTTACCATTTATAATTCTAATGAGATTTTTATGATGCTATGTGGACATATTTATATTTTTTGATAAAATACAGTGGTTTAAGATCGTTGCTAGACCTCAAAATGGTTCCTTTACACTACTTTTACAAAAAACACTACTTGTATTAAATTAGGTTATATGTGGTGGCTCAAGGCCCTAGACATTGTTCATGACACTTGGAAACAATATTTAGAACTTAATTCCCTAGTTTTTTTCCATGGACAATGGTTAGTGAATTATCAAGTCTTTCTATCATGCACTAAAACTTAAAAGGGTTTAATATATTCTTAATAGGAAAAATATTCCTTCATAGGGGCTATGTGTTGTTTTAGGGACTTACACATGGTGCATGAACGCTTAGAAAAAAATAGGGTATAATCCTTAGTGTTTGGCCCTAAACCATGGTTTATATCCTAATTCCCATCCCTAAATATACATTAATCCTTATACTTGTGCTTCTCTATATTTCTCAAATCTTTCCCTATACATTTACACAATAGTGACATAATGTCATTAAAGGAATTTGGTGAATTCCTTACTTACTTGATCTTGATTGGGCCTCAACCAAGAATTGAGTGAAGACTCTTCTCCTTTAATGCATCATCAGATGAAAACAATAATCCATAATTAGCACATAATTATCCTTGTAGTGTTTGGTGCTCAACACTTCCGGATTGAGACTATGTATGTTTAGCATTGTTTAATTTTTTCGCTAGATTCATATTTTTGTTGACTTGTGACAAGACAGGACCCATACACATACCTAGCCTATTATTCATCAACGACCATTGCTTCTAATTTATTCTCAATCCAGGTAGATATCAGTTTGTAGGGGTATCCCTATGTTCATATACTTCTTGGATGCACCTATCCATATCTTACCTACTAGGAAAGAGTTGAATAGGTTCATCCAAGATGGAACTTACAACTAGTTTATACATATCACTTAGATAAACCCTCTGAGAAGGTTATGACCGAGGATAACCTTTTACACTAAGTAATTCTTTGAGTTGAGGTATCTCATTTCCTAGCCTTAGTGCACACTTCACCTTTGGATGCACACTCTTTGTAATACCCTAGGTCAATTTAGAGTGGGTTCACAAAGACTTTGGGGAGAGGTGGACTACTAGATTGACTAGCCAAGAAGGATCTTCTAACTATGATGTCTGTAAGAGGTTGAAACATTAGAGCACTTGATCTTCCATTTCCCACTCTGCTACGATATTCTTGGGTAGTTCCATTGTTTATTTATAGAGCCAAAAATTGTGTCCATCACTTTTAGATACCGTGACAAGAGATTCCTATCCTTATACATGCAAGGGCCCCTCAAATTTTGATCCCATACTATCCAAAGACATCCAACTTTTTAGACCAAAACATGCTAAATAGGATCATACATCAAGATGCTCATCCATTTAATTAGGTGTAAAACATAAGCAAACAAAAATGTGGCACTACATATTGCATGGAAAGTTTTGCTAGTGGCATCCAATTTGAAAACCCATTTTACTAGTAATTTGTTGTCATTTTTCCCTCACTTATTTAATGGCATTTTTCATACAACTATTTCATTTGGTCTTATTAAATGATCTTGCACCACTAACACCATGCTTCTTGTCATTATTCATATGTATTTTCTAATTGTTCTAATCCACTTCACAAATATTTTTGAGTCTAAATAGGATCAATATCATTTTACGATATTCATCATTCACCATACCTATTACACTATTACGACAAAAATAAATGAAAGAAAAGTAACTATCTCCTAGATATAGGAAACCACATATTAGATTCTTGAAATATGCCCCCCCTATAGATGTTATGTTGGTTTTTTAACTACCACCACATAAGGCCAATTATTGCGCATTTTAAGGCCAAATGTTGTGTCTTTCTTACTAACAATGACCACTATTAGAAAAACGTAGTGAAAAAATGTTCCCAGGAATTGTGGAAGTTGTATGGTAGGAATTGCTTGGCTTTAGTACTGTGGGAATCACAATTTGATCTCAATATGGGCGGTGGTTTAAGGGGTCTCCACACTATTGCATCCCTTCCATTCTTAAAGAGGGGCTTAGTTTCCACCAATCCAAGTGGGCTCCCTTGTATTTGAGATTGCCTCTCCATAAGAAGTTGTCACATAAATTTTTAATCTTAGAAAATATTCCTTTTTGTATATTTTCTTGGAAGTTATAGTAAAACAAGATTGCTTCAAAAACAAATTTAATCCACACAATTCAACCATCATACAAAATCCACCTATTGCACCAGTGGATGACTCTTTGTTCTATTTTTTTAACTATCCACTTCTAGTTCTATATTCTATAATTATTGGGATTGAAAATAAAACCTAGGTACTTAAACCAAATCTGAAGTCCTTTAGAGGGATGTTAAACAGTCCATAAATTCTGCTTGAGGAACATTTTGTCATGCCAAAAGTAAAGAGCCCATATTTTTCAAAGTTGATTACCATACCTGTTGCACAACACTAAATGTTCAAATCTCTGTGGTCCATCTGTTGGGCTTGAGGATATTTTCCATTTTAAAGGAAAACATAACTAGAAATAAATCCTCCTTGGACATATCCTAAAATCGTATAAATCATTACTATTTTCTTTGATAATCATAGGATAACATGAGATGATTTGAGTATTTCCAATATTTTATTGCGGTTGAGATTCTTTAGCAAACTAGAGAAGTGGGATACACTGAGTTCTTCAAGATTTTTAAGACTTGATATTTCATTCCTTGCACGAACGTTCAATCTCCAAATTGTGTGCAATATTTTGTGATGGTTTGAAAATCGATGAAAACATTTTGTATCTTAATCCCCAATGGCAAGCCAAGTAGCTCCACTTTTAATCCTCCAAGATGTTTTTTTATCCAGAAGTAGTTTGGATCTCCTCTCCTTAAGACCTCTAATTCTTGCTACTTTAACCTAAGGTAGGACATATGCACATAGGTCATATATAGCTTTTAGGTCGTCATCAATTTGCCGTAACACATATTTTTTTTTCTATTTTTAACTTGCTCATGAGCCTACACTACTACCTTCTCCTTGAACTTTTTTAACTCGCTCAATAAATATGAGCACCGTACATGATGGACAAGCATGAAATCTTAGACACTAGGAATATTATAACACAGTTATCAGGATAATATAGACATCCATGAGAACCCTAACCCCCTCTTACATTTTGAGTGTTATTTGTTTTCTATAATTGAATAAGAGTTCCACTGGTTCACTATTCTCTACCCTCACCAATGGTGTTATTTCAAAAACATGGGGTACAATAAAATATCCTTCCATAGAAAAGAATGCCCTGAAATTGGCCAACAAAATAGAATTGAAGGAAACATTGGACCTTTTGTTCATGGAGCTATTTAATGGAGTTATAGGCATTCTGTGTTTCACTGATGTTGACATGCGTTTATGATGCGCTAGTGAACAAGGGGTAAATAGATCGAGATGGTGATATTTAGCAACCCCTAGTCATTTAGGATGGCCATTGGCTATGTCTGATGTGTTTAACGACTTCGTTATCTGACTAAACTCTATCCTAACCTAAACTAATGAGAGAGTAGACTAAATGAACTATACACAAAATATACAAAAATAAAATATTAACACAATGTACAAATCTACAAAATGTTTCCTAGATAGTCCGGAGAAAGACTTGAATTTTTTTATAGAATATTAAAAGTTTAAACAAAATATATGGACTTAACAGGAATTGAATTTGGATTTCTCATACCATAGAAGACATGCATTGGTTTGAACAACAAAACTAACTCCGAGACACTAATGATAAATTCTAACAAATTTAATTTCTAAAATCTAAATAGAGCACTCTAATTAAAACGACACACAACTTATAACAACAAAACAAGGAGGAAATAAATTGGGTTGGGGGTATTGAGAAACCCTTAGTCATTTGGAATGGCTATGCTCAATGTGTTTAATGAAATCATTAGCTGACTAAAATATAACCTAACCTAAACTAACAAGATATTAGACTAACCTAACTATATACAAAAATACAATATCAACAACATGTACAAATCTACAAAATGTTTCCTGGAGAGTCCCAAGAAATACTCGAATTTTTTTATAGAAAATTAAAAGTTAAAAAAAAATACATGGAATTTGTGATAATTGCTTCTCAAGTAGATCTAGGAGCTAGAACAATTTCACCATCAAAGTGTTTGACAAAATATGCAAGAGAAAAACAAAGAGACTGAAATAGCTGGAATGTCACATGTGAAAGATGCTAATATCTAGCCATTATATTACAACACATATTGTACATGTTATGGTACATACATATAATACATTGGAGACAATTTGTGAGGCTCAGTAAGCCAATTGGAAGTGTACATGTGTCATGGTGAGATTTGACCTCAATCCCCCCTAGGTGGACCAATGGACCTCCAAATCACCCTGAACAGTCATGAACCAAGGTGTGAACATTGGTGAAGTGTGCTGGGGTATTAATGAGTCCAAGGCATGCATAGATGAGAAGAAATAAGTGAGTGGGAGGCTTAAGGTGGCAATAAATTCTCTTAGGAGAGTCAAAATGGACTAAATACACCACTAGCGTCCCATAGTCAAACCCATATCACCCAAATCAAGGATGTAGCACCCTAAGGCATTAAATGAGGGTGAAAATATGCTGGTTGACCAACTATAGAATCAGTACATGTGTGAAAGGCCTGGAAGTAACCAGTTTACCTCCTAGACAACTTCCCTAAGTCTAAACCATAGGATATCACTGCACGACAGAAAATAAAATTATCCTAACTTTAGAAATATGGTACTAAGGATGTATTACTCCTCCAACATGCCCCCTTAATCCAGAATTAGTACAACTTATTCAAAAGATTTATTAAGGCCTCAGAAACTAAGGCATAAGTCACCTTTTACGACAAAATTTTAATGATCCATGTAACCGAGGTAAGGAGGAAACCATCATGGGAAAAAACCTCCCCTCAAGAATGGAAACAACATATATACCAAAAATATGCATACACTCCAAACTAGATGAAAATGTTTGGAGGAATATTCTTCTTGGGAAGAAGTGGAATGTCCTCAACCAACTCAGGAACAACTATATGATGAATCCCTAGACCATGTAGAACAACTAAAATGCACTGATAGTAGAGGGAATGGTGCTCTTCATACTTGAACCTCAAACCAAATAGGATTCCATTCCCAAAAGAGACTTGAAGTGCTTGCAAATTGGTGACCCCAAGCGAGTCATAAGGATCTTGAAGCATCAACTTTGAATGAAGGTTGTAGTCAACTCCAAGAAGGTGGAACAAGAGTCCCGAATGTGCCATTGTGATGGAAAAGAATTCTCCATATTCATATGAACTTGAAGGAACTCTACTAGTCATGGTGGAGGAATACATGGGAAAAAAAGTGTGAAGCAATGAGAGATCTTCAGTTGACATCCAAACGCCTCCATCTTTCGAACCAATACTCTCATGTGAAGAAAACCCATATTCTAGAGAAGGCTCGCAATGAACATCAACTAGCAATACATTTTCACCATTCGTAATAGAAGACATAGAGGATAAACGTGTAGAATGGATAGATAACTCTTCAGCACTAGTGATGGAAGCAACTCGTATTCTATCTTCATGAAACATATATTCTTAACAAGGAGAGGAAGCCACATAGGAAGAGACTTGAGTTGGATCATTTGTTAAATCTATGGCTACTTCTACTTCTTCATTTCGAACAAGTTCTTGAGAAATACATGAGGCCAAGATCATAGGAAGGAGAACACATAGGGAGGTTCCCATTTTCTTGCTCTCCATATAGCTCACATATTCTTGCTGCATGCCAAGAGATTCATCTATATTTCTCCAAATATCGAATGGGTAATCAGTATAATCAATGAGATAGTGCATGGTAGGAGGTATAGCAAGACACATAATTCCATAGGATCTAGCATTGTCATTAAGCCAATCACAATTCTCTTGACAGGAATCTGTCTCTCTCCCAGCACCAATGGACACATCATAGATACATTGCCTCTTGATATATGCACACATATTTGACTTCCATTCAGAATAGTTAAATGGGGAAATGAGAGGAAGTGCTTGCGAATCCATGAAGTTGTTGTAAGAACTTGCAATGAAAAACACTAAGATAAACTGGAAATATGCCCTAAACAACAACTCAAACCTCACAAGATTTGTTTGCGGATCAAACTATCTATGATACCATTTGAGAATTGCTTCTCAAGCATAACTAGGAGATAGAGCAATTTCTCCATCAAAGTGTTTGACAAAATATGCAAGAGAAAAACAAAGAGACTGAAATAGCTGGAATAATACATGTGAAAGGTGCTAATATATAACCATTATATTACAGCACATCTTGTAGATGTTATGGCACATACTTATAATACATTGGATACAATTTGTGAGGCTCAAGAATCCAATTGGAAGTGTACATGTGTCATGGTGAGATTTGACCTCAATCCCCCCTAGATGGATCAATGGAGCTCCAACTCAACATAAACAGTCAGGAACCAAGGTCTAAATGTTGGTGAAGTGTGATGGGGTATTAATGAGTCCAAGGCATGTGTGGGTGAGAAGAAAGAGGTGAGTGGTAGGCTCAAGGTAGCAATAAATGATCCTAGGGGAGCCAAAATGGACTAAATACACCACTAGCACCCCCTAGTCAAACCCAGATCACCAAAATCAAGGATGTAGTTCCCCAAGGTATTAATGAGGGTGCATATGTGCTAGATTGACCAACTATAGCGCTTGTGCATGTGTGAAAGGCCTGGAAGTAATCAGTTTACCTCTTAGACATCTTCCCTAACTCTAAACCATAGGATATCACTGCATGAAAGCGAATGAAATTAGCCTAAGTTTAGAAATATGGTACTAAGGATGTATTACTGCTCCAATAGACTTAAAAAGAATTGAACTTGTCTTTCTCCTTGTGTAGCAGACATGCACCAGGTTGAAAAAGACAACTAGTTCCTAGACACTAATGATAAATACTAACAAATTTAATTTCTAAAATCTAAATGGAGCACTTTGATTAAACTGAAACACAAATGATAACAACAAAACAACACACACTTGGCCAATAAACTAATTTATAGAAATTCTATGAGCATGTCTATTCATAACTAATAAGATTTATTGTTAATTTTCTACTCAATAGAAACATCTAAATAATAAGATATATTGTTAATTTTCTACTCAGCAGAAACATCTAGTTAAATATAAAAGAAAAAAGCAACCTTCATATTTCTTTAAAAGGACAGAGACACAGTCATATCCCTTATAAGAATTTCCTAATTAATATAAAATATCTACCAATCACGGATTAATCCTCTTTCCATAGATATGAAAAATGTGACCTTTAAGATTAATGTCACCTATATCTGAATCACATAATTTATGTATTAAGGATATAAAATAATCACTTTATGAATCCTACAAAACACAATCAAATATGATTCAAAAGCAAACCCTCTACAATAAATGAAAAAAAAATTAAAGATGCTTTTCGACTGGTGTTTACATAAACAAAATGTAACTACATGTTTTGAATGACAATTCATAAATAAGACAAGAGCCACGTGATGGCAATGCCCTTGACATTGCCACTAGCTTTACATGCAACTATTAATAGGATCTTTTTGCAATAATATGCAAATAAAACCTTATCGTGACCAAATAATGTTATTTATTTCCATTTAAAATAAAAAAGCAGCAGTTCAAAATCTTCTATAATATATCACCTAAAAATTAAATAGACCCCTCCATTATCTAAGTGTGATAAAAAGAAGAAATAACCTTCCTTGCCAACCACTCCTGCGATAAAACCTTCAAATTCATCAATATTTAATAGTAAACACTTGACCAGAAAACTTTCTTCTATATATTTATACTTTAGAATCTCTAAATAATTAGTGTGACCAATGAAATCACATGTAATTTTATGTAACAAATGATAAATACTTCTAATATATAAACTCATATTTTGGCAATTCAAGTTTATTCTTAAAATTGATGGATAACTTGGTTCACTCCACACATTAGTTGATCTTATCCACACTTTACATGTTCATCATTATTATGAAAATGATAAATACCAATTCTTGAAAATATACATAATAACCCAAATTTTATTTAAGTAACTTTAAATTATTCAATAAAATTAAGAGAGAATATAAAAATATGGTTTCAAATTTCTCACAACTTTAATCAAATGGAAAGTCGTATAAATGAACACAGAACTTTATGAACTATGATGGCAAATTTTAAAATGTTAGAAAATTTAAACTTATAAGACCTTTGATGAATAGATAATGAATACTAATGATGAGAATGCGACTAATGATGATACCTATTTACTATTTTTTACCTGCTAGAACCATTTTACTCCAATTCGTGGTATTTGATGTTAATAAGCCAACTTGAGTAGGGATGATGCACAACCATGGACTCCTTTAAAGACACTTTAGATGTCGTGTAACCTTGAAAAAACAAGGAACCTCTGAATTTAGGTGACAATTAGAGGTACTTCCCTAACCGATCTGAAGATGAAGTAAAAAGACAAAAGCTAGGTAATTGAATAAGCTTTCATAATATATATAAATTTGTGTAAAAGCTTATAAAATTAGTTTCCCTTAAATTGGGTTTTCAAATTTTTAGCACATCATAACATATATGTTTGTGCGGGTGCAACACTATATGAGGTTAATGATGTCATTTTTGGATAAATGTTTGCATACATAAAAAGGACATATGGTACTAGTGCAACACTATTTTTTCAAAAAAATTCATGAATTATTTATTATTATTATTAATTATTGAAGTGTGAAAACCTTGAAACGAAAGCGTTCTGTGTGGGTGCAACACTTTAGGGGAAAAACTTAATAAAATTCTTAATTTCTATATATAATATTATGGTGCTCTCTCTCCTCTAGTGCACCATATAGTTTTCATGCGAAGTGGTGAAGGCAATCAAAACTTATATAAAAAACAATGGATGTATCTATTTTCAAAAACTGATGTGTGTCATTTAAAAAAATAATAATAAATAAATAAAACACACATCCTTAGGAAAAAATTACATATTCAAAATCATAAGATCATATTCTACAATATTCTGTATTTTCATAAACAAATATTGTCTTTGTCATAGAAGAATGCCATTGAAACTGAGCATATTCATAGAGTTCTAAAATACATGCAATAACCCTGGTTTATTTGTCCTATCCAATAGGTTCAGTAGTCTAAAGCTATTTCCAAACATGATTCCAAGCCTTATTTTCGCCAAAATCTTAAATTTTACAAAATGCATAAGCGTTATAATGTATATACGATACAAAATGCATATGTGTTCCACTACGTTAATTTAAAAAACAATTTTACATATACATTTGTCTTTGAACACCATACACTTTCTCCCTCTATAACCATCCATCCCCCATTTGTCTATCTAACACACATCCACATAGCCTCCCTCCATCGTTTTTTCTCTCCTTCACCATCTGTCTACCTCTATAACCATCCCTCAACCCTCTCTCTCTCTCCCCCTTCCCTCTCTCTCCCTTCTCTCTTCTCCCATCCCTCCCTCTCCTTCTACCTCCATGTGTTCCATCCTCTCACTCACTCCATACCTCACTTTCTCCCCTACCTCCTCTCTTTGCCCCGTAATTCATTCTCTCTCTTCCTCTCTCCTCCTCTCTGTCTAAATCCCCCATCCTTCCTTATCTAGCCACTCCCCCTCGAACAAACTTAGACATCTCTTGGTCTTGAAAAACCACACCCTCTCTCCATCCCTCTCTATCTAACCATCTCTATTTCTCTCCTTCAATATCCCTCTGCATCTGTAACAATCCCTCACCCCTCTCTCTCACCCCTTTACCTCCCTCTCTTCCTCTCTCCCCCTCTTTGCCTAAATCCCCCCTCCTTCCTTATCTGACCACTCCCCCCTCAAACAAACTTGCACACCTCTTGGTCTTGGAACACCACACCCCCTCTCCCTCTATAACCAAACTCCTCCCTTTGTCTATCTCAAACACATTCACACATTCTCTCTCCATCCCTCTCTATCTAACCATCGATATTTCTCTCCTTCACCAAGCCTCTGCCTCTAAAACCATCCATCAAGCCTCTCTCTCTCCCACTAAAACCTTTTCTCTCTTCCCCCTTCCCTCCCTCCCTGTCCTTCTACCTCCATGTGTTCCATCCTCTCACTCACTCCCTACCTCAATTTCTCCCCCTACTACCTCTCTCCATCCCCTTTTCTCTTCCCCAAAATTCCTTCCCTCTCTTCCTCTCTCTCTATAACCATCTATATTTCTCTCCTTGACCATTCCTCTACCTCTAAAACTATCCATCAACCCTCTCTCTCTCCCCCTTCCCTCTCTAACCATGTGTCCCTCTCTCTTGTGTGTTAAATATATCCAATGGTTCAAGCCTTCATCTCTCCATCATTCTCTAC
>LPNX010370596.1:143766-168338 GCA_001517045.1 Pseudotsuga menziesii | reverse complement strand
ATATCTCCTACTGCCCCCATATCTCTATCTCTCACTCTATCTCTCTCTAACTCTCCCCCCTCTCACTCTTTAACCCCTCCCCCCCCACATTTGTCTCTCTCACTCACTCACTCTATACCTCTCTCTATACCACCACTCCATCCATCCCTCTCCTCCCTCTCACTCTTTAACCACCCCACCCCATTTGTACCTCCATCCATTATTCTATATCTTTCCTCTATCCATTATCCTATATCTTTCCTACACCCAATAATCCCTCCCTCCTATATATCTCCCTCTCCCATCCCCCCTATATCTCTTACCCCCCCTCCCTTCCTTCTACTTATATTTATCCTCCCTTAATTCCTCCTTTCATATATCTCCCCTACCCATCCCTCCCTTCCCCTTATATTTCTCTTCCCTTAATCCCCCCCATATCTCTCCCCTACCCATCCCTCGCTCCCATGATTCCCACTACACCTTTCCCTCCCTCCTTTGATCCCCCCTCTTTTAGCTTAATCAATGTAATGATAATTTCTCCTATGTCATATGCACTACATCGCATATGCGATATATCAGATATGGATTATATCACATA
Source organism: Pseudotsuga menziesii (assembly GCA_001517045.1). Classification (NCBI taxonomy): domain Eukaryota; kingdom Viridiplantae; phylum Streptophyta; class Pinopsida; order Pinales; family Pinaceae; genus Pseudotsuga; species Pseudotsuga menziesii. The sequence goes on along the minus strand of LPNX010370596.1, from coordinate 167,761 downwards.
TATGATATGATAATCACGTTTTACATAGCGACCATTAGGTGTAAACCATTGTATACATAACGCATGTGTGATATAACACATATGCATTAAAAAGACATGTGTTATATCACATATGCGATATGATAATCACATTTTACATAGCGATCGTTAGGTGTAAACCATTGTATACATAACACATGTGTGATATAATGCATATGCGTTAAAACAGACATGTGTTATATCGCATATGCGATATTTGTTTAATAAAAAATGTTGGGTTGCGGGTCATGGTCTAGTTTTACTATAAAAAAGGACAGAATTCCTCTGAACCAACGCACAAAGAACTATTCAACCTTCCATTTCATCATTTATTACACAAATTCATAGGTATTGTGCAAGTTTGGGTGGATTTCAATGGGGAATGTACGTAATAGAGGATGAAAATCAGCGAGGAAGGTTATTACACCGGAAGAAGCTGAAAAAAAAGAAGAAGAGGGAAGAATCAAGATATCATCGAAATTCAATCGATGAGAAAATACTTCCTGTTCCCACTCAACAGGTGAAGTAGAACATTTCAATAGAAAATACAATGTTGGATACCCCAGAGCAAGAGTCAAAGCAGAGGAATTTGATAGTGGACAATACCATCCATTATCCAATGACCCACATTTCAGTATTGAGTTCATTGGATGGAACACCACACTTTGCATCAAATACTTGCACCTCAACATCTCGAGGAAACACACAGATATCTAACATAGAGGTTGAGGAGGATAATGCAATGTTAATGGAAGATGGTTATGGGGAAGATGAAAAGCTTGGTGCATTATTAAGCATAAACTTTTGTAAGGAGTTCAATCATTATGTTCCTGATGATGCAAATGTGGCTCTGTAACAACCATGTCAGGTGGCTCAATCTCCTAATTGAAGTTGTCATCCTGTAGTGGATGTAAACGTCACTCCAACATTTCAAATAGAAAAAAAATACTTCATCAACGCGAAAGAGAACTCCAAAACGCATACAAGTGGACGAGAGCGAATTGACTTCCATGGAAGGTAAGGTGCCTAAATGCACTAACCTTCGTCATTGTTCTCAAATAATGAAACAATATTTTCATAAAAAATCTGAAGCTGGTAAATGGAAATTGTTTTTAGCTTTGATTAAATCTAGGAGTATGGCAACTGTTAGAAGAAATTTAGGCATAAGAACATTGAAGAATATTGAATCAAGTAATCACATTGTTAAATCGTTTGCTGCTGCATTCACATCGATTGGTAAAAAAAGCGTTAACAGGACTGTAATGTGGCTCGCCAGGTCTTGGTCAAATCAATTGTAAGTAGATCCACAATACAACATCGTTTACTTAAATGCACATCACAATTTGTGCCTTTACATACAAATACACTTAAAAAATATTCAGTAAGAAGAGACAACCTTGACGTAAAGGGACAAATGGAAACATTATGGGAATTTAGCAGTAGGTTCCCTGTAAAGATATGAAGTTAGTCGAAGCAGTGAAAAGACCAATGCACACATTTTGGCATGATGACACTAGTTCTTCTTCTAACACAAAGGATGTGTTAAAAAATTGTATGGGTTCTATGAATAATAAACTGCATGTTAAACATTATCTTGACATGACACAAACTCAATTGTTTGAGATGTTTAAAATTTCCCACGTAGAGCTAAGGCTCGAACAAATAAATTTTGAAAAATGCAAGCCTTGGTATGCTAGAATCAATACCATCCGAACACTTTTTATTGTAGGTACCACATAGAGTTTGATATATATTATCATACATTTGCACATATATGTCTTTTTTGCATCCTAACCATGTGCAGGAATGTTCAAGTACAGTACCACCAATGCCATCTAGAGATTTCATCCACAGTATAATGTGTCCGAGGAAATATGGGAAGACATATTACTTAAAACAATGTGTAGAGGGTTCTTCCAACAAATGTGGTGGGCTATCATTATGGTTTGATTGCATCCATGAGAGTGAAGATCAACCATTCGAGAATGCAATTGTCGAGAAGTAGAATTGTCAGTATGAGACATATCAACTACACGATGGGAAAGAAAGCGAGAAGATTAAATTAGTGACTTCACAGGTGGCAATGTAAATGAATAATATTCATTTAAATGACTATATTGTTTATGATGTTTTTTAACATTGTTTATTAACATAAATTAATATTCATGTAAATATTTTTATGTTGTTTTATAACATTGTTTATTTTTTTCTACTAGGTGCAAGTATGTGAATTTATTTCATAGTTTTGTGGAAATATCCAACAGTACATTCAACATGTCGATATGGCACAGTGGAAAGATGCACAATTCAGAATATGAAGAGACACATTGCCTCTCGAAACATTACTATCAGTGGTTGACTTTGCAGAAAATTACACCCTACAAACAAAAAATGAAATACAAAGTCAGTACTATCACTTGAAAGAAAGTCACTTCTACATAAGTGGCGACCAGACCCATGACATACATTGCATGCAACATTGATTTCAATTGTTCTATGATCATGCGATAGATATGGATATACCATTTTGTTGTCATTTGATTTGGTCAGATGGTTGTGCTGGATAGTTCAAGAATGCATGTGTATTTCAATGGTTGTGTTTTGTTGCACATAAAATACAAGGTGCCACATATATGGAACTACTTTGAAACTGGTCATGGAAAAGGAGAGCATGATGGCATTGGTGCATCCATAAAAAATGCCCTTAGAAGGGAAGATATGAAGTTCATAGGTGCTCGCCTTCGAGACGTTGCATATATAGTTAAATGTTGTGCATATGTGATGGGAGAACAAGCAACAATGAAAAATCTAGTGTGGATAATATTTTGGGAGGTGATAAATGTGGACCGATCCAACACACATCAGGTGAACACAGTGCATGGAACTCAACAGTTTCATTCAATTAGAAGCTCAGACAACTCAACCCTACAAATTTGGACAAGATTGAAGGATTGATTTTGCGGTTCCTGTAGCATCGATGAATGGGATGATTGTGAGTATACAAATAAAGTTGATACATGGGATCGAGTGATACTTGGCACCAATTTGAAGGGGGTTAATGAAATAGACCATTTGGAAGACGACCAGACATATATTTCTATAGACTATGATCACATATCGGATCTCATACAAGTAGGTACAAAAATGTAAATTTGTAGTACCTAAATCACTACAAGCCTTTACATTTAAAGAAATTTAATTTATGTTAGATGCAAGACATTTTTTAATAAATGTAATGTTAACTCGGCCTATTTCCTTTCACGGGTTAGATATATGCAGTGGTTGACCCAAAAAATAATGAATGGGATTCTGACTATTGGTTGGCGCATTTCTTAGAGGGGAAACAAATCACTCTCGAACCTGTTACAAACAATGAAATTATTGAATTCCAAATTGGATCAATGGCTATAAAAGGGGAGTACTTGACACTAGCAACACAACAGAAAAGGACAGGTGGGTATGTATATCAGGATTATAGAACAGGAGTTATTGTATAACACTTCAGCAACCTGGTAGTTGGTATAAACATCAAGCTGCACACACTTTTAAAAAAAATAGGTCACATGTACGATACTTTATACCTCATTTAAAGCATGAGAGATTGATGGACACCATCGGAATTATAGATTATTCATATTTCCTACTCCAATGAGTGCATTATCAGGAGTCACTAGATTGTCTAGTGTGGCTATATTGTTAGGTGCATTATTTAAACTTTAAAGTGTGTGCCGAAGAACAATTTCAATGAGTTATCCTTTATTTTATTCCCAATGTACTAACCTATGATTGATGAATACCATTCAAAGAAACCCTACTATTCACAAGATAATGGACAGTGTAAACACGATCCTACATCCTCAGGTGAGTTATCTATAAATAATTTTTGCACAATTTCATTGGGTTCTCTTTATTTTCTTATGAGAGTACTAATGTTTATCATTTTGTGTGGCTAGGATACAAACATGATCTATGGAATATTGGAGGCACCAAGAACTACCAGTGTCTTCAAACACCACCAAATAGAATTCATAAAATAACATGCGCTTGAGTTGTTGTAAATTACTTCTAATGTTTTTTTTATACTAATGTACATTTAATTACATTGGTTGTTCAACTCTTGCAAATTTTGCATGGGTGGGTCAACTCTACAAAAAAATCCACCGTGAGACTATTGTTAGTGTTCCCATATTGGCCTTTTCCATACACACTTGCAAGATCCAACGACATGCAATTATGTTGGTTCATTTTTTTTTCACTAGTGGACCAAAAGTCACGAAGTGTCCTTGAACCACATTTTGAGGCGACTTTCAAATCGACATAAATCGGAAATCGGAGGTCGGATCAATGAATCGTCGACTCTATTGGTATCCTGGAATGTGCCTACATATAGGAGGCCCTCTCCACTATGTTTACATGGCTCGATGACTACATTGTGCATTGATTTCATAAACTAGGGTTTTTCTCAGTTTCCTTGAATGCAACTCTTGCATTGGTAGTTCAACTCTGCAAAAAATCCACTATGCAACTATTGGTAGTGTTCCCATAACGAATTTTCCCATACACACTTGTAGGAGACAACAAAATGCAATTATGCTGCTCCATTTGGTTTTTCGCTCCCGGACCGAAAGTCAACAAGTGTCCCTGAACCACATTTTGAGACGACTTTCAACTCAGCACAAATCATAAATCGGAGGTCTGATCGATGAACCGTCGAATCCGTTGGTGTCCTGGAATGTGACTACATCTAGGAGGGGCTCTCCACTGTATTTTCATGGCCTGATGACTACATTGTGCATTGATTTCATAAACTATGGTTTTTCTCAGTTTTTTTGAATGCAACTCTTGCATTAGTGGGTCAACTCTGCAAAAAAATCCACCATGCGAATATTGATTGTGTTCCCATTTTGGCCTTTCCCATACACACTTGCAAGAGTCAACGTCATGCAATTATGCTATTCCGTTTGGTTTTTCACTCTCGTACCGAAAGTCACCAAGTGTCCCTTTGCCACATTTTGAGGCGACTTTCAACTCGACATAAATCAGAAACCGAAGGTCCGATCGATGAACCGTCGACTCTGTTGGTCTCTTGGAATGCGAATACATATAGGGGGCCCTATACATCGTGTTTGCATGGATCGGTGAATACATTGTGCATTGATTTTATGAAGTAGGGGTTTGTTGAGTTTCCTTGAATGCAACTCTTGCATTGGTGGGCCAAATCTGCAAAGAAACTCCAACATGTGACAATTGGTAGTGTTCCAATATCTTCCTTTCCCATACACACTTGTAGGAGCCAATGGAATGCAATTATGTTGCTCCATTTGTTTTTTCGCTACTGGACCGAAAGTCACCAAGTGTCCCTAAACCACATTTTGAGGCAACTTTCAGCTCAACATAAATCGACAAACGAAGGTCAAATCAACGAACCATTGACTCCATTGGTATCCTGGAATGCTACTACATATAGGGGGGCTTATCCACTATTTTTTCATGGTTCGCTTACTACAATGTGCATTGATTTCATAAACTAGGGTTTTGCCGAGTTTCCTTGAATTAAAACTATCACATGAAACATATATTGAAAATATGTTGAATAGGTTAGTACTATCACGTGAAACATCCTTGTTGGGTGAAAAAATGAATGGTAGTGGACATGGCTAGCTCTTGGTCCACTAATACCATTATGGGATATTATATTTATATTTATCTTCTTAATATGAATGATGCACAAATGGATTCCTCAAACCAAATATCATGACTAATAGGTACCTTATTTCTCACCCATCACCTCACCACACTATTTATAAGAGAAATGGAATTTATAAAGAAACAAAATCATACCAAAATAATATATTCAACATATATAACTCATAAGGATATGTCAAGATTAGGTCTATAATATCATAAAGGGATATTCATTTGTTTTTTATTAGGAGCAAGTGAAAGTGATTTTTTTTATTTAAGTGGTCAAGTGCCTTTAATAATCTTGTTTCATCATGATCAAGGGCATTATGATACCTATGTTTTGATTAAATTAAACACTAAATAATCAGTCCACACCATAAACAAATTCAACCATGTAGTGGGAATGGAGTGAAGTTCATGGAAGACTCAAGTGGAAGTGAAGTGCAATGACAACACCAAGGATATAACATAAACCTTGTTTTTTAGTGACTTATAATCTCAATTCTTGAATCACAATAGTAGAATATCTCATGTTACAAGATCTACAATATCTCATGTTTCTTCAATACTTATACAATACTTATTACTTTGAAATTGAAGTTGAACCTACTACATTTGAAGAAGCATAGTGGCTATAGACAAAAATAACTGGTTGGAGTCTATGAGAGAAGAGATGAAATCTATGATGGTGAACCAAACATTAAGTATCGTTTTAATTAAACATATACTTAATTAAAGATGGATTTAAGCATATATGAAAGGCATATAATAAATATCATGTTCCCATATCAAGTCAACCATATATATAAATATGCCAACCTTTCTTTATATTATATGTACATATAATGTTTTCAAAAATGGCAAGCCATGGCCATAATACAAAATAGTAAATCATACTGTAAATGTGTGTGTATACAAACAAAACAATACATGTATGTATCCCCCCTATACATGAATTCTATTTATCCACCCTATACATGAATTCTATTTATCCCCCCTTTCATTGCCATTGTCGGTGCCTTTTTAGAAGTCTATCTTTCTTTTTCGACTGCTTGATGGAGTTCCCTAGCCCTACACAAGAGGATCAGATCTAATTTCTGGAGACCGCACACAAATCAAAATTTGTAAGTTAGTTTACCAATCTATAAAAATAAATACGAAGTTATTTGTACATTTTTTCAAATTTCAAGCCAATATAACATTTTTACTTACTGTCCATGTGTAAGTGATGGTAGTCCACGGTGTAACTTCCTGTACCGTCGGTGCCTCACTAACATCCTAAAAAAAGTAAATGGTACCAACAATTAGATACATGTACAACCATGTATAAGATGAGAAATTATATAAATATTTGAAAAGTTATCTACATCCTACATTGACTTTTTCAAAGAAAGAGAGACATACATGTACCTTGGGGGGGAGAGGTGGGTGAGTAACGGCCCCGTTTGGGTGCTCTTCAAGCACCACTTGATCACTATAAGGCTGCATAAAATAATATATGTCAATGTCATCAAATCAATGGGGGCACCAAAAAGATACTTGCATGTACAAAGAAAACTATACTACATGGAGGGACATTGACTTTCTCAAAGAAAGCGATACATACATGTACCTGGGGGGAAAAGGTGGGTGAGCAGCAGCCCCAATTGGGTGCTCTTCAAGCACCACTCCCTCACTAGAAAGATGCATAAAATAATATATGTCAATGTTAGCAAATCAATGGGTGCACCAAAAAGATACTTGCATGTACAAAGAAAACTATACTACATGGAGGGACAATTGGGGACACAAAGATACAAGATAAGAGAGATATACATATACCTAGGGGGCATGAAGAGGTGGGTCACCAGTGGGTGAAACAATAGAAAACGACATAGAAGGATGGGCATATGCATCAAAGAGAAAGGTCACTCAGTTGGAAACTCTATTGGTCATATGTTCCTACATAAAAAAACATAAAGATACAATTAGACAATTTCAAATAATTAAAAACATACATGTTGAATCATTAAAAGAATAATTAAAACCACAATTAAAAGCATACCTGTAGTTTCGAATCTTACTCTACCTGTGACGGACCTGTCTAAGATGCAACATACTCATCGTTCCCACCCTGCATAAAATATATTGTATAAATATTAAGATGTATTAAATGTGTCAATCCCTACTATAAATATGTAAATACTGATGATAAATTTAAAAGTCATTTTCTTACAAGTAATTGTGAAGCACCAATATCATATGCAACATTGACTGATGCATCCATATCATTAGCATCAATGAGCAGAGTATGGGATTCTGGGGTGTCATTGGACACCAATTGTAAATCTGTTCATGTAAATTGTGAGATACGTAAAATAGAAATAATTTATGAAACAATTGAACACTGTGATATAAAAAATAATAAAATATGTGAATAATGAGTTTGAGTTAAATATTGGAGTAACCCATCGCCGTGAAACTCTGAAGAAGGCCCATAGCATATGTTTCCACAAGCTGTGCAAGGATGTGGCATGCCATGATGCTTTGAACCTTCTACATGTCTAGTGTGATATCTAGATATGGTAGGGTCTAGAGACATAAGTGGATCCTCTATGTGTGATGGTATATCCCCAGATGGTCCAATATCATATGTGTAAACCCCTTGTCCTATGTTTCCCTCAATAATAGCCCCATCTCAAAGCAATGTATCTGCCACATGGAATAATGCCTCCTGTGTGTCATCAATTACAGGACCCACATGAGGATATAACCGAGGGGGGTTTGTTGTACGTGGAGGTCATCGCACACGGTTTGGATCAGTCCTTGCCCCTTGCCTATATTGGGGAATCCCATGTCCTACCCCTAGAACTCTAAATATCAAAGTAATTTACATGTTTACCCAAGATAAACTCGGCATACAATTTCTCGAGGAAATAGAATGAGATGTCTCTATTCCCATGAGGGTATTCATCGAATACCATGTACCAGCGATCCATCCACTTTGATTTAATATTTGGTTCTACACACCAATCTATTGAAATGTGTGGTCATCTGGTGGGAGGAACCAATCTAGTTCTAGGGTCCTGGAATAGTGAAAAAGTTGGTATTTTGTTATCTTTAATTTATTTACATGTTTGTAGCTCATCCCAATGGAATAGTACTGCCTCTGGGAATCCCTGTAGGAGCTAATTTTGTACATTGCTCCGTGGGTATTGGAATTGTATTCATTATGTTATCTAGTGCCTCTCCCAATGATCATCTTATGTGCCCCCCCTCCCCCTTGTTGGCAGTTAGCAACAAACCCTTCATTTTTCCATTAGGATGAAGAGGGATCAACTCTCTTTTATGATTTACCTATTTCATATTATAAAGAGTGCCTTCAGAATCTTCGATTCTGAAAGTAATCTCATTTGTAGAAGAGTCAAGTAACATATTAGAAGCTGATGAAAACATTTTCATAAACTTGATAATTAGCAGCTGTAAGTTTCATAATTTTTTATATAATCAATTTTATTTATTAATCTATCTGATTATATATGTTGAGTTAAGAAACTTAAAGGGATGGTATGCTAATTGAGGATCAACAAAAACATAGTTTGAATTTGTTTTAAAATGGTTATTGACAAGATATTATAAGTTCTTAAAATTCCTAGAACTAAAGGAGAATTATTAAATTAAAATTCTTATTAAACCTAAGAGTTCACACCCCATATGTAACTTAAATATCTTACCATGACTTTGTAAAATTGTATATAAATAGCTAGTGAATAAATGAGTATCATTTGGAAATCTTAATATGTTATAGTTTTATAGCTTAGTATCCTATCAAATTCGATTTGGATATTAATGGATGGGATTTTGCAAAGTCTTAAAAACTATATTTATGAGATTTTATGCATATAACTCAAATGATAATTCGGATCATTAGTTAGAACATTAGGATTTACTGTTTTAACACTATGTGTCATGTCAATAAACATGTTGCGACTGAAACTGTCTTCCTCGAATTTCTTAAAAATTTTGGTCCCCCTCATGATTTAAAGTTGCTTTGAATCATTTTGATCCATGATTTTTGGGTCATGCTTTAATTTTGGATGATTTCTTGAAGATTACCTTTCGTCCTGGTTTTCAGAAATTGCTCGTGTTTGGAATTATTGTGGGTCGCAGATTTTAGAGTTTGTTTTTGCTGAGTTGAAGATGGATCAGACCATTCGTCCTTTGCAAAACTCCGTTTCGGAGGAGAAACAATTTTAACCGTTGCTAAATTTCAAAGTCTTTAAGAACTTAGCATTTTTTCGGAGGCTGTTGTCTGTTCGTCTTCCATCGTTGCGGATACCAAATCAGCTAGCTACCCGAAATGAAAAGTGCTCTACTTCGGAGTCTGTTGTCTATTCATCTTTCACTGTTGCGGCTCCCAAATAAGCTAGCTACCCAAAATGAAAAGCGCTCCGCTTCGGAGGCTATTGTCTGTTCATCTTCTGCCGTTGCGGCTCCCAAATCAGCTAGCTACCCGAAATGAAAAGCGCTCCACCCACCGATGCGTGTCACATGTTTTTATCCTTTTCTCTTCCGCCGTTGCGGCTCTGTAAAGCACTTGGCTGCCGATGTCGATGTCTTTCCAATTTCCGATTGAAAGTTTTCCCACCCACAGCTTAGGTTGTAACTTTTCTGACTCCAATACGCCTAAGTGTTTTGAAGCGCCCATCGCCTATTAAAGCCCGCCTATGTGGCTGTGGATGGGTCTACCCTGCCGTGTTAGTAGAGAATTCAGGAGATTGTTCATACTACCACGGTGCGAAGGTATAGATGGGAGACAGGATGGCAAGGAATCTATGCATAAACTAAATCAACTAGCACAGGTGGGTATGTCATCTCTATTCTTCACAGTTTTAGGACGTGTCTAATATTCTGGATTTCAGTTGGAAGACGTGGATGTGTATTGAAGATTGGCATTTCGACACAGTCACGAATTTTCCAATTCCTTTAAACCAGCAAATGTTTCAGGCTAAGTTGTTTTTATTGTTATCCTCTAGTAACACGTGTAGGTTGAAAAGCGTTGATGCTCTTTGATAGCGATAGGACTCCTATAATCTTGCATATAGCATTTATAGAAAAACTGAATCGAAATATTGGTAGTATTATATAAGCTTGTAATTTTTATGAGAAAGGGAGAATGGAGTGACTGAAGTAAAAATACTTGAAATACTATTTTGATGCTAGTCTTGTTCCTGGCTGAAGTTTTATCTTTGGATATGGGATGTGACTGGAAATCTCCAAGTTGATATCATGACTGGTATTGTTTTGGATACTCTTTATATTTCAGTATATGATCTTCTATTTTAATATTAATACAGTGTACTTGGTTATGCTTGTGATTATTAATCAGTATTTCACTTTGTCAGCCCAATATTATATTTGAATTAATATGTCATTGTGACTGAATTTACTAGTGTTTCTACTGTAAATTCAAGATATAAGGATATATATTTATGTCTCTTAGATATCATTTGTATTTTTACAGCGATTTCATACTGATCATTATCTCTTATTCAAATATCTAATGTTGGTTATTAGTTATTAATTAATTAGACATTTCAGAAAATTTGAAATAATTGTTTAGCTCAATTTTTCTGATAAGTTATTTTGTAGCAGAATGATTTAGTGTGTATGGCTTAAATATTTCTATTTAGATCCTACCCTTTATCTTTCTGTTAATCTTATATTAATTAATAATTAATATAATATTTAAAATCACTCTCAGCTGAGATAGGATAGATATGATAAGTTAAGGTAGTTCAGTTGTTATTATCCTAGTATAGTTTACATTTAACAGTTGTTAAATAGAATTTGTGTAATTTTTAGAATAAGTTTTATAGTCTTTTATATTTAGAAAATTAAATATAAAAACCTCCAAAAATCAAAGGCTTTCCTTAAGAAAGAAATTATAGGATAACTTTGGTAGTTAAAACTAATTTTAGGGTTCAGTTAGATAGATATAACTTTAGGATAGATTTTCATTGAATTTTAGTTTCTCCTTAAGAGAAAAATTCAGTTGGTAGCAGGACCATAACCTACGATATTTTGCTACTCCAAACACACCGAACACTGCTTTAAGATGATTGTGTGGGCATAATCTCCTTGTTGGCCTAGGTCAGAAAATCAGGCCAACACCCCTCTAAAAAATGAACTAAGGTATCTCAATGCACCCAAACGAGCAAGAATTTCCAAATTCCTATCGTGTTCCTCCTCCATGTGTTCGGAATTTGGATTTGGATTTGGGTTTGCATTATTGATGGCCCTTGATTTTGGACATTTTCTTTAGGATTAGTGTTATCTGTTAATTTAAAAACAAAAAATTTTAAAATGAATTAATATTTCATTCTTTGTTTTAATTAAACGTTTATTAAATTAAAACAAAAAATTAAAGCAATTCTTACCTTCCATTGCATTCAACCTTGTCGATATCCTCCCTCAAAGTACGCCCTCCAAATCACATGCGAGCTAAAACGCCTTCCCGATAGATCTCCCTTCTGTTCTTCGCGGTCTGCAATGCAAAATAAACAAATAAAGGTTGCAGGCTAGTGTTTTATTTTTTTTAGTTTTACATCGCACTTGCGATATATCGTACTTGTGATATATCGCACTTGTGATATAATGTAACCATTTTTTGCTTTGGTTTTAGGCTCGGGTTTTTTCGAACCAACCCATCTATAACACATATGCGTTATATATTTCATTTTTGGACTTGTGTTTTGGATTTATAGAATGGCACTAAGAAGTGGAACCATCTCATGCATGCACCCAGTAGTTTATTCTCATAGGTTGTCGTTATTACCTATGACCTTCATATTGGTTAGAAAAATACATATATAATTTGATTACACATTTTAACATCACTTTGCGTTAGGGAAAATGCCAAAACGTTAAAATTCCAGTTATCTATACGAGGATTTTGAAGCCTGATCAAAACAGAACATAGACATGCAATTAAATATCAAAAAGTCCAGTGAGATAGAACATTCAAATCAGACCTAGGATGTGTTTTATCATATCATGCCATTTATTCGTCGAGATGTTTTCTCGAATATATATATTTATTTTATATCTTTGGACTGTCAACTATCTGTCGCACTCGCAAACCAACCTATTGTTACCCGATGCAACCCTCACCTTCTTCCTATAGGGTTGAAAATATTACAAAACCCGATAGGAATTGAAGCAGCGAGACGATAAAGAGATTTTTAGCAAATGGCAGACCCTGTTTTCCAGAAAATAGAAACGACGAGCAAGAATTGTAATATAAGAACATAAAGTGACTAATCGGCTTCACACCTTAAGAACAACAATATAAACCCATATTGGAATTGTCCCAAGCGATCTCGGAGAGTCGATCCTTTTGCAGCTACACTCTCCCCAAACCCTCGTACCCACAACGAGTAATGGAAAGGAAGAGTATACCTTATACAAAAATATTGAAGCTAATTTTTACAATTTTGATTGTATTGTTGATTCATGAAATGAAAAACAATTTATAGAGTATACCCAAAAGTTATGTTTATATTTATCATGCAAGAATATTTATCATTTGTTACTAAAATGTTAGTATTTTAAAACTTACTTCAACGAATGGATCCTTTCCCAAGAGATAGAATATAAAACAGGACATGTCGCCAAGGAAAAAAAACAGAGAAAAGAAGAAAAACATAGGCTTTACGCTCTTTATCTTAATCACCGTCGTTTTCACATCATAAAAAATATGCTTGTCGTAATGCGTTGGACCAAGTGAGCTCTTACATGTATACTCTCCCCAAACACTCATACCCGTGATGAGTAATGAAAAGGAAGAGTATAACTTTGAAGGTCAAGTCACTGTGGCATAGAGCTCAAGGAGTTGTGTGTGAATACTAAATTCTCAATGATATATAGTGATATACTAAGACTCCATACATGATGCAAAAAAATGTGCTTGGAGCTTGCTTTAGTGCAATGATGAAAGCTCTGAAACAAAAATCAGTGCAAATCTAGCTCGACCTCAACTGTCTGACAATGTGTATGGTTATTCTATACAACTGGGTCAATTATGTCATTTTTCCATTCTTGTCACATTTCATATCAAATTTTAGTACAACGGGGTCAATTTTCACCTATTTTGAATCAAATTTAATCTGTTTGTATCATTTTAGGTATGGATTATTGAATGCACCATGAACTCATCCCTTGGAATGAAAACACCTCATGTGCATTGAAGGGGGTTATGGGCGTCCATAACGTCAATCAAATCCCAACCCCAAGGGAGGCCTCTTAGCTCCATGTGTAGATTCTAACTATCTACCCAGTGTCCCATCCCTGACTGACAAAGAGTAATACACCATCCAAACTTCGGATTCCAATGAGCACTCATTGCGGGAGTCAGATCATCCACCATCTGTTAAGGATGGACGACACTTCCAACTACTACATTAAAGCACCATGTACGATTGTCTTATCCCCCTCTCAAATTGGCATCTTCCTCTGAGATCAAAGTGTGGAGATGGACCCTAATGAAATACAAGCTCGACACGTGAAAGTGATTTTAATTAATGAGCTAAAATTTGGCCGCTACTTGGGGATCATATTGTTACAGACTAGTACTTAACTGCGACACTTAAATTCTATTGCAATCCATATCTATTAAAAACAATGTCGTTTTGGAAAGAGAATGGATAATGAAGGTGGGAATCCAACTCAACGCTAGGCAATAAAGATTATAATTTAAGTTATTATTACACTTAGATTACAAAAAAATGAACAACTTATGCTTAATTACATTGTTATGAGGATCTTAATATTATATTCAAATTAATTAACCATTAATTTGTTTATAAAACTATTTATTGTTAATCATTTTAACACAAATATAAATATATGTTTATTGTAATACCATAATGATTTTAACTAACGAGAAATCCATTCCATTTTAAAACTATGTATTGGTAATGATTTTATGTCTAATGGTATTCCATTTCATTGTAAAACTATTTATTATTAATGATTTTCTGTCAAATGTAGTTAAGGTTGAACAAATGGTAGTACACTTCATAGAATACACATACCGATTCTACTGGATACAAAGGCATGACAATGACAATTTCATCCTTCATCTTTGGATATGTAACGAACTGAAGGGTATTGTAATCAAAGGCATTTGAAGATTGGATACAAATGCATGGCAACGCTAATTTCATCCCTCATTTTTGGATGTGTAACAAACTGAAGGGTACTGTATTCAAAGGCATTTGAAAACTGATCACAAGGATCAAGTAGAGGATTTTTATTGATTAAATATATAGCTTAACTTAATTGTAAATACTCATATAGAAATAGCTTAATTTTTTAAATAGCCAAAGTCGAGATCTAAGTACTCTGAAATTTTTAATCCACATATTTGAGAAGATTGAAATTGTCTATATTTGAATTTAAAAGGTCTTAATCCACATATATGTGGAGATTGAAATTGTGTAGATTTGGATTCAAAACTTAAATTTGATATATATATGTACAAAATATGTTTTTTTAAATTTGAAGTCTACATGTGCTTGTTCTTGTGCTTGTTTGATCATTTTTATTTATTACATCTCACAATGCACCCCTGAGTGCAATGATTTGAATAACCTAACACAAAGTTGGCAATATTTGTTAATATAGGCTTGAGCACATACCTTATATGCCTCATACCATAGTAAGGCCATTACTAGCGGGTATATCCTTCCTCAAACAGAAAGATGCCTTAACCCAACAATAGAAATCCACTCAAAGATAAGGCTATGGAGGAAGCAACTTTTCATCAAACTCATGAACACATGAAAGTGGGAGAGAGCGTGCCAATTGTCCAACTTACACAATGTGCAAATACCTTTTTTCAAGTTTTTATGTTTTGCACTTTGAAATGTATGTTGAAACAATCCATTAGAATCTACATTACCAAAACTTTTTAGAAAAACTATTAAAGCAAAATAGTAATTTATAAATCCTCTTGGGTTTTTTTGCTTAAGCCTTTTTTGTTCTTCTCATTTTCAAAACTTTAGAGCTAAATTTATGTTAAATCACAACTCTTTTTTAATATAATTATTATCCAAAGAGTTATATAAAATAAGGTAAGATTTAGTTTAAATAAGTATAACATATTTAAATTTCAAAATGATAATATAATTTTTTGTTTAATATAAATATTATAGTTAATAGTTCTCCACATTTTTATAATTTATTTTTAAAAAATTAAAAATAAATATGGAGATGTTAATGGATCATTTATTTGCATAAATAATTCTAAAAATTATAATGAAATAACACACATAATAAAGTTTTATAATGAAATAACTTCCCTATTTGCAATGTTTGTAATAGTTTCAAACATATCTACACTAACATTTGAGAAAAGAAAATAGATATTTTTGCTTTGTTTATTAAATAATAGAAAAATGAACAAAATGATTAAAGACCTGTAAAATAGAAAATATATGTCCCTGTCATTGGTAAAAATAGAAAATATATCTCCTTGCCATTGATAAAATAAAAACAAATATAAGTCAAAAGCTACATCTTTTTACTTTTATAGACAAACATTGCAAATCCAATTTCATTTATAAATATATAAACTTTATTTTTCATCATGAATTATTTTTTTATATTTTTATCAGAAAAGGCGATACCTTATTTTTCAACAAGGTGGCCGGATCGTTCAATAGGATTAATTTATTTTTAAGTGATTTGTGTTCACGTTCACCCAATTTGAATGTGGCTAATTTTCAATAACCTCGACAATCTTCTGATATTTCCTTTTTGTTTTAAATTAACTCGTGGACTCCTTCGATAACAAGAAGTTGAAGTTGCTCTGATATAAATGGCCAAATAAATTGACCTTAACAATCCGACGTACTACTCATAAGAGTATAACCGTAATAGTTGCAGTTTATATATATAATATGTGAGAGAAAGTAGTATGCAAACAATAGCAAGCAATTCAAACAATCCGAATAAGCGTAATAATTGAATTCTAAAATGACTTGTTGCATCTTGAAATTTAAGCAGTCAGACACATAAATCGTCAACATAAACCTGCTAAATCCTGAGCACAGAGCCAAATAATTGTGATTTCAAACTAAAAGAAAAAGCAGCAACCTAGTTACATTTTTAGTGTATTAACCAGTGCTCCATTTGAACCTACTGCAATGGCCCGTAGATCGAAAGTACGGCCCGAACTTCCACCGAATAAATCTTGCTTCTTTCTTGTGTACATTTTATACGCAGTAAGTTAAACTCACCATTTGCACCTAAAATTCTCTAGTTTTTTAGTTAAAATCTGGCTTAAAAAAGTAATTTTAGTGATTAGAATTACATAAACTGAGGTAATCGAAGGTGCTGAATCCATTTCTATAATAAAAATTGCAATTTTAACACTGTAAATTTCATTTTCAACAACAAATAATGTTAAGAGACTCCTGCCAAACTTGCCTGAAACTATCCAAATGGTCCATAGATTAACCAACTCCTTTATATCATGTGCGTTTTTTAAACTGTTCCAACAGTGAAATAAACTTAACTTCTACTTTTTCACCGCACCAGCTTAGTTGCCCCTTTATTTACCTAAATCTAACCACCCGTATGTATCAATTCAGTTTCATAACATCTTCCACGATTGTATGTACCAATATAATTTCATAACTCAACTTATTAGTTTGGTCAATAATAACATAAATAGAGGTTGGGTTACGAGAGGTGTGAGGACATAGAAGTCCTCGTGAAGTAGTAGATGAGTTGCCAAAGGTTATAATTCGTAGTGAGGACAACTAAAATTGGGATGGACTAGAGTGCAGCACTATGTTAAGAAACTTTTAAAATGTTGAAGAGAGTAATCTTATCTGTAGTTATGTTAGTGAGTTAAGTAACCTACAATAATTACTCATCTGGGGTATTCCCTCATAGTATTGTTGTTTTATATTTCTTATTTAATTTGCTCTTAATAATGAGAAGGCAATCAAGTGACCGTAGTGCTTCTGTTGTTTCATTCTATTTTTTCACATGGTATCAGAGCTTACGGCCTGATACTTCCATTGTTGGGGTAAGCCTTTTCACAGAGTGGAAAGCACTCTATAGAGCTATTGCCTACGGAGCTACAACATTCTATTTTTATTTTTTATTTTTCCAGATCTGATATTTGGGTTGTCTGTAACCCAAAAAAAAGGGTGGAGCTCTACTGCAGCTATTGAATCCGTTTTTGAAGCTATTGCCACATTTCTTTTAGTTCTGATCTGATTTGCATTGATTTAAAAAAAAAAAAAATCTATTGTTTGCGAGAGATCTCCATTTGAAGCTATTGCCAGATTTTTCCATAGATTTCCATTGTTCGAGATAGAGTTACCAAGGCAACCTAGCTCGGGATTTTTTTTTATCATGGCAAGGTTGCGCGACATTATTTTAAAAAAAAAAGCATTACCTCTCTTGGGCAGCACTCCTTTCACATAGGAGAAAAGCGGTACCATTGCTCTGCCTGTGTTTAGCAAAAGCGCAAAAGCGGTGAACTGCCCATCCTTGCACCAATTCCAGGCACCGCGCCCCCCCACCACTCATTGGCCGATCACTTGGAGCGCTGCTGTTTTTTTTTATATATATATTTTTATTAAAAAAAACAAAGGGTTTTGTTTTTCTATATTAAAAAAAAAGACTAAGCAAGGTATTTTTTTTATTCAAAAAAAAAACAAGGCTAAGCAAAGTTTTTTTATTTAAAAAAAAAGCAATGGCAAATATTTTTTTTGTCATATCCGATGGCTAATACAAGTTCTTTGAAGCCGATCTCCGAACCTGTTCTAACCGGAGCTAACTATGAATTTTGGTCTATCAAAATGAAGACATTTATGCAACTCAACAAATGTTGGGATATGGTGAAAACAGAGTTTAAAGAACCTGAAGCAGCTACTCTGGCCGCAATGAATAATGCTTAGAAGAATGCTCTCGAAGCTTGGCGAGACCGAGATCTCACAGCCACATGGATGATCCAAATTTGCATTGAGTCCATTTTCCCACGGATCTTAGGTGCTACCTGCGCACATCAAGCTTAGAATCTGCTTGCATCAGCCTACAAGGGAACCGAACGCGTTAAAACAGTAAGACTGCAAACCCTACGCCTTCAATTTGAAAGTTTGAAGACGAAAGAGTCAGAAACTGTGGATCGGTTCATGACTAGGGTTTCGGGTATTGTGACCAAATTCCAAACCTATGTTGAACCACTGGAACAAAAAATCGTTGTTCAAAAGATTCTTCGGTGTCTCACCAAGAAATTTGCTATGGTAGTGACTACCATAGAAGAAAAAAAAGATCTATCTAAGTTCACCCTAGAAGAGTTGACTGGATCTTTTCTATCTCATGAAGCGCGATTCACTCAAGAAGAAGAATCGTTGACCAATGCATTCAGCACCCAGGCTTCCCTTAACATAGGTCAAGGCAGAGGAGGACGAGGTAGAGGAAGAAGAGGCCGATGGTCTCGATCTACAAAAGACAGAACTAGTCACAATCATGAACACTCTCACAACTCTCAATGTCAGAGGGGAAGAGGCAAGAGATGGACCAATAAGTCCAATGTTCAGTGTAACTACTGCAAGAAGTATGGGCACTATGAACGAGAATGTAGAAAGAAGCAAGCAGACCAGAACAATAACCAGAACAATAGTAGAGCCAATGTCTCCAAAGAAGAAGAAGGCTCGTCAGGAGTGATGTTTTTGTCTTATCAAGCAACTGAAGAACACTACAGCTCAGATCTATGGCTACTAGATAGCAGTGCAGCAATCGCATGACAAATAACAAGTCATTGTTCTCTAGTCTGGATTTTTCTGTTGTCATGAATATCAAGCTAGGAGATGACTCTCTGGTTCCAACAAAAGGAAAAGGTATTATCCCTGTACTTACTAAACAAAATGAAAAAATGTCCATTCATGAGGTGTTTTATGTACCTCATTTGACTGTAAATTTGATCAGTATAGGTCAATTACTTCAGAACAAGTATGATGTTACGTTTCATGATACATACTGTGCTATCTATGATAAACCTCCCAGTAAGAGACTCATAGCCAAAGTTGAAATAACCAAGAATAGAATCTTTCATCTTAGTCTTAGGAGTGCCAACCTTCTACATCATGTAGCTCATATAGTTTCCAGTCAAGATGAATCCTAGTTATGGCACTGTAGATTCGACCATCATCCCTTCAAGAGTCTCAATCTCCTGCATAAACAGTCAATGGTCAAAGGATTACCGGTTATTCATAAACAATCCATCACCTGTGAGGATTGTATCACTAGTAAACATCATAGGGACAGTTTTCCCACTTCCACATCTCAAGCTAAAGAGCAACTTGAGTTAGTTCAGACAGACTTCTGTGGACCCATGCAAACCCAATCCATAGGAGGTAGTTTTTATTTTCTGACCTTTATTGATGATTTTAGCAGAAAAACATGGATTTATTTTCTCATGCACAAATCAGAGACCCTCTCCAAGTTTAAAGAGTTCAAGGCTCTCACTGAGAAGCAATTTGGAAAGTCCATTAAAATTCTCAGGTCAGATGGTGGAGGTGAATATGATTCACATGAGTTTTCAGACTTTTGTAAGCGGCATGGCATCGAGAGACATTTCACCACCAGATACACTCCATAACAGAATGGAGTTTCTAAACGAAAGAATCGGACCATCATGAACATGGCCTGTAGCATGTTGTCACACAAGAAGCTGTCAAATGAGTATTGGGTTGAAGCTGTTGGATGCTCAGTCTACTTGCTCAATAGATCACCCACAGTGACTGTCCAAGACAAGATTCTTGAAGAAGCATGGAGTGGCACTAAGACTAGTGTCTCACATCTCAGAATCTTTGGTTATGTTTCCTTTGCGCATATACTTGATGAACTCAGAAGAAAGTTAGACAAGAAAAGTGAGCGCTGCATTTTCACTGGTTATAGTGAACAACACAAGGCATACAAGCTATATAATCCTGTCACCAAAAAGATTGTGGTGAGCAGAGATGTAATGTTCATTGAAGACAAATGCTGGAGTGATCCTTCAGACATACAACATGAAAAACGCTCATATCAGCCAAATCTACCTATCAGAATTCCAAGATTGGAATTACAGCAGCAAGAAGATGCAGCAAATGGTCCACCATAGAACCAGAAAACCAAAAGCTTGAGAGAGTTATATGAATAGACTCCAATTCTTGATGAGCAACTTTAGTTTGCTATGTTTTCCTATCAGCCCACATGTTTTAATGAAGCAATGAAGGATGCACAGTGGGTAAAAGCCATGAATGAAGAGATTGATGCAATAGAGAAAAATCAGACTTGGGATCTTGTTGACATCCCTGCAGACGAAACCAGTATTGGATTCAACTGGGTCTATAAGACCAAATTGAATGAAAAATGAGAACTTGAAAAGCACAAGGAAAGGTTGGTTGGCAAAGGTTATGCACATAAGTATGGTGTAGATTATGATGAAACCTTTGCTCCTGTAGTGAGGATGGATACCATCAGAGCTGTACTTGCCATTGCAGCACAAAATCAATGGCCCATGTATCAAATGGATGTGAAATCTTCCTTTCTTAATGACATTCTTGAAGAAGAAGTGTATGTAGACCAGCCACCTGGTTATACTGTCAAGGGTCATGAATACAAAGTGCATAAGCTAACAAAGGCCTTGTCTAGTCTAAAACAAGCTCCAAGATCTTGGTACAGTAGGATTGACTCCTACCTCATCAACAATGGTTTCAACAGAAGCAGCAATGAGCCCACTCTGTATGTCAAAACAGAGCAAGGTAAAATATTGATGGTATGTCTTTATGTTGATGATATGATTTACACCGGTAATTTGATGATTGAAGATTTTAGGACAGTCATGAAAAAAGAATTTGAAATGATGGATCTAGGTTGATTAAGTACTTCCTTGGCCTGGAAGTTACTCAAACTGATAAAGGTATTTTCATCTGCCAACATACGTATGCTCTACTTGTTGTTCGTCGATTGCACACCAGCAGCAGAAATCTTTCGAAAGTTGTCTCCTCACTTGAAAAAGTGGGAGAGGTGTGACCTTGGGGGCAAGCACAGAGCTAGGTACTATCACCTACTCCTAGCTCCTCCATTTAGGCTAACTCCTAACGAAGCCAAGGGGGGTAGTCCCTAACAAAGATTTTTCTATGGCTCAATGTTTAAGTTAAGTTTTAAGATGTTTTGGATGCGGATGGGTGTTGTTTAGGAGTTACTTGTGATTAGAAATGATTAATTTTATGAATGTGACACGTAAATCAGAGCAATCCATGTTGCTAGCAAGAGACTGAAAGATAAACAAATATTCCAGACTTGTAACTTAAGCATTCAGATATAATCAGCAAGAAATAGACCATAGACAGTTGATCAATATAGAATATTACTCAATTATAACAAAGGACCAGTGCCTTATGGAGTCAAATAAATGAATGAAATAAAGTCTAGGAATTAAGCTAGTGAATATTAGATTTAGCAAAAGCTCTTGGTAGATTTTAAGACTTTTAAAAAATTCTCTTGATTAGGGTGTCAACGAAGGTTTGTCAAAGCAGGGAGACTCTTCTAAGTTTCCTCCGTTTAAGACATGTCGGGCCCGCCCAGTATCCCAGACTGATATTGTCAAGTGACCAGCTAGCCGGGAATCTAAGACAACGGGAGGTTCCAACGCCTCTAATAGGAAGTGCTTTGGAAATATCCCTACAATGTCGGTGCATTGGTTAAGGGTGTTTAAGGGTTATTAAATTACTCTTGTAGGGTTTAAATATCGAATTCCATTTCTGGGTATTCCGATCTAGGATTGGTCAGAGCATACTCCGGAAAGGAGGGAAGGGAGTTAATTAATTAAAGGGGTATGTGTGTGTTGAGGCATGGAAAATCGCATGCAACAACAACAAGGGATTCTCCCCAGTCAATGCTCCCAACTAGCCCATGACCGTTTGGTATGGGGAATCCGTCCGGTTTGCGGTCCGGCTACCGTATGTCAAGTAACAAAAATAAAAGGTTTTACCAGTTGCGGCCCGGTCCACCGTGTATATTTTTGTGTTTTTAACTTAGTATGATATGCAAGTGCCTATCTGACATGCATATTGATACACTACTACATTTTGACCAAAAATCCGACGGCCGTCATGTCGGATTTTCGACACTTCTCTGTCGCATGTACGACACTTTGATTTTTTTTAAGCGTCGAAAACTTGTCATCGGGTTTCCGACACCTGATTAACCGTCGGTTAAGCGACACCTAAGTAACCGTCGGTTAAAAAATAAGCGTCGGTTAAGCGACAGCTTTTCTTCGACGGTAGTTAAAAATTTTTAAGAAAATCTCATTCCTGCCGTCGGATAAGCGACGGATATTAAGAAAACACGTCTCAAAAGCGACAGATAGTGGCGTCGGAGAAGGGACGGATAATAAAATGAGCGTCGAAAGAGCGACAGAAAATACCGTCGTATAAGCGACAGATTTTAAGGATAGCCGTCGGAAAAGCGACAGCTCTAGAACCGTTGCTTAAGCGACGCTTGTGACTGTTTAAAAAAAAAAAATAACAGCATGTAATAAAACATAACATCATGCATTGTAATAACCCCACCAGGAAGCTCATCAACGGGAACTCCAAACTCTGCAAGTATTTTGTTTACCATCAGATAGCAGTTAGACAGTAAATTGTTGCCACATGCCTTTTTCAAGGGATGATTCTAAGATGAATTAAAGAGAAAATTTCTGTACTCGTAATCTTGTGACGATTTATTACAAAATTCTCAAATATAAAGATGAAAAGGGTTTCTATGTTAATAGGCATTAGACAGTGAACAAGAAACAAAAAAGCTGTACCAGTTCACATTTTCTAGCATGGGTTATATTTATGTTTAATCTAATGATGATGTCCAGTAAATGAAGTAATTAAATACGGGCAATGGATCTTAATTTTGCTTATTAACAAAGAAATTTATGGTGTGATTATTGGTAAACTCCAAATCATCTGCTGAAAATCCTTGATAAGTACATGGTGTTATGAGTGTTATTTATATTTTGACATTTACAGTCTCTTTGGAACTTGTGGTGTGCACAGATTATCAAAATGGGTAGCATTGCTGCCAAAATGATTGATTCCATTTTAATATATTGCAGGATCAGGGATTTCAGTGAGTGGGCTCAATGTCTCATACTTGACTTTGTTGTCAATTATATTCCTTCTGAAAGCAGTGAGATATTTGACATTATGAATCTACTTGAGGATAGGCTACAGCATGAAAATAGTGC
>LPNX010370596.1:100385-138027 GCA_001517045.1 Pseudotsuga menziesii | reverse complement strand
TTAGTGGGGTTCATAACTGGGGTATTGTAGAACACAAAGTTCTTCAAGATCTGGGTTTAAATTGGTCTGGTCTCTATTCTATTGTTTATAGTTCTAAGGATATCAAATTTCTTATCAATGCAAAAAAGGTTGGGGACTCTCCTGAGGATATAGCAACATTCTTGAAAAAGACTTCTGGCTTAGATTTAACCATGATTGGGGATTATTTAGGAGAAAGGGAGGATTTTACTCTGAGGGTGATGCATGCATATGTTGATTCTTTCAACTTTGAAGGAATGGAATTTGATGAAGCAATCAGGTTGTTTTTACAAGGCTTCAGATTACCTGGAGAGGCACAAAAAATTGACCGTATCATGGAAAAATTTGCTGAATGCTATTCCAAATGCAACCCAAAAGCATTTACAAGTGCAGACACTGCTTATGTGCTTGCTTATTCGGTGATATTGCTCAACACAGATGCACACAATCCGATGGTCAAAAACAAGGTTTGTCGGTCTACTTTTATCAAAATTTTGCAAAAAATTATTTGTAATCTTATTTGGTCTAAAGCTTTAGTTGATTCCTTTTTTGTTTTTACAACCTCTCGCGTTTCAGATGTCAAAAGTTGATTTTATGCGAAACAATCGAGGAATAGAAAATGGAAAATATTTTCCAGAAGTTTACCTTGGATCCCTATATGATCGCATAGTAAAAAATGAGATCAAGATGAAAGATGATACTTTGACTCTACCAAGTAAACAGCCTACTAATGGAAACATGATTTTAGGTTTAGATAGTATACTTAATCTAGTAATTCGCAAGAGAGGGGAAGAAAAGTCTTTGGAGAAGAGTGATGATGTCATTCGACATATGCAAGAGCAATTTAAAGCAAAGACTAGCAAATCTGAGTAAGTTTTACAAGGATCTTTATACTGTGGTAAGATCTTCTAGATGCAGTGATTTTCCAAGTCACTAAGCCAATAAAACTTGAAATCTGCAGGTCAACCTATTATGCTGCAACAGATGTGGAAATTTTGAGATTCATGCTGGAGGTTTGCTGGGCTCCAATGCTAGTAGAGTTATCTTTTGTATGAAAAAAAGGCAAACACCAATGGTTCTTATCTGTGAGCATTGCTTTGTTTTAGATTTAAAGCACAGAAAGGAGTATTTATACCAAATACCTCATCATAAGCTCCAGCATTAGCAGTTTTGGGCTTGTCTGGTCCATGCTCGCTACTTCTACGAGGTGGTGATTGAGAACCATGTTTCTGTCTCTGTCTATGATCATTTGGAGATATCGACCATGAGTGTTGTAACATTGAAGAGGGATCCAGGTACTTGTCTTGCCCTCTTGTCTCCCTTGTTCCATCTCTACTTGAGCCCTTGTCTTTATCTCTATGCCTGCTTCTGTCATGGTCCTCATTGCTTCTTCTGTCATATTCTCTATCCTTAACCCTATCAAATTCCTTGCCTTCCTGAGTTTGTCTCATCTGCTTGGAGCGAGGAGAGGGCGACCGAGAAGGAGACCTAGGGGATGTCACTCGCTTGAGAGATCGTACTCGAACAGGAGACCTGGCCTGAATGGGAGATCTTGATCTGACTGGAGACTTAACATGAACACGACCCTTTGTTCCACTGGGAGAGTGCTGTGGGATGCAGATGCAGGTTCGGCGCATATCAAAATGAAAAGAAGAAGAAGAACAGAAGCAGTGAGAAAATGGATGGTTCTCGCGCGCTCTATTTTGGGTTTTTTTTTACTAACGCGCCGTCGGTTAAGCGACGGTTCCGTGCTATGAGACTTTTGCCTTCTCTTTGGTTGTTTGAATGAGACTTTTTCCTTTTCTTTGGATGACCTTTTTGACCAACGCACCGTCGGTTAAGCGACGGTTATGACAATATCCGTCGCTTAACCGACGTGTGTGGCCACATTTACAAAAAATATATATATCTTGGTGATTTTTGGTAGGTTTAAATGAAAAAATCCACGCGCCGTCGGATTTTGGATTGAAATGTAGTAGTGATAAAGAATATGAGGAGCAGTCACAATGTGATGCGCAGGTTCTTACCTCTTGTCTTAAACTCTCTCGCATCCAAATCACACACAACAGGAAAAAAAAAAAAAACTAACTAAGTTGTCCCTAGGGAGCAAGATTATCGATTAATGAGTAATGTATTACTACTCATATGTTGAGATAAATCACAGATAGTTGTTCTTAGAATCGAAACACATAAACATGAATAGAGATATGCACAACAAGATAGCTCGTCGTTTGTTAAAACATTTATTAATCATAATGGAATTCATCATAAAATAAACTAGAGAAAATTCATACAAGAACATAGGTTTAGAAAGTTAGAACGATCTCACAGTTAATGAAACACAGCTAAAAACGAAATAGTTCCCCTTTAACATTGTTTATTTCACCACATTTGAACATTCCACACAACACTTTCTCCAACAGGAAAAATTGTAATTTTATTATTGCAAAATGAAATAGCTCCTCTTACAACAAGTTTTTCACAAGTCTCACTGGGAAAAAGCCCTTCTTCCCTCTAACCTTCGTGTATTTATACAAAAAACCAGCCAAAACCTTTTAGTTACCCCCCCAACCGTTTTAATCTCATAGTTTTGTCATTTTGTGAATACTCATGATTCAAACGTTACATTTCAGATAAGTCTTTTATGAAAACGAAATTGGCTTGGTAACTGACGAACTGCCCAATCCTGAGCCTTTGCTCTTAATGATCATGCTTCGTAGTCTGATGGTCCTTTTGATATCCTGTCAGTCTCAGATTTTCATTTTCTTCTTTATGCTTCAGCTTTTCCTTTCTTTAGCCAATTTCCCTTTGTGCAGTAGTAGTTATCAACTAAATATAGAAAATCTCCTAGGTTTGCCTGCAATCAGACGAACAACTCATCATTCATCCAAACTACCTTCACAAACATAACCCAAACTACCAACAAAACCAGTGTTAAAAGTAAAACTGGTACTGTGTTTTCAACGTGAAAATCTCAACTTGATAAAAAAAAAGCACATCTTGCCATTCATGGAACCAGTTACAAGCTCATAACAATGACGGGAAAATGATCAGGAAACAGGCATATAAAGTCCCCATCGGCGAATCGGAACACTTAACATCGGTCAGTTAGTCTACTATGGAGCTGCAACGGTGGGTGACCCATGGTCTAGGGGTTCCAGAGCACAAACCAAACATCAGCGAGATAAAAAAAAATAGAAGAGGGCATCTAAGCATTGGAGGTCAGATCTACTACAGCATCAGACGGTTAGTACTATAGATAGCTGCAACGGCGGAAGTTATATGGTCCAAAACTTCCACAGATTAGTCAACATCAGAGAAAAAGAGAACAAAACATCGGTGAAAGGAAAAGTAGTGTGGTGGACGGTTAGTCTACTCTGGAGCCGCAACAGTGGAACACAATCAGCCCACGGCCTCTGATCAGAGTCAAAACATTCCGAAAAAACATCGCAAATCAAAAATTTGAAACAATAAACCGCGTGATCGGCGAAAGAAAAAACTAATCATCGGTGCAATCTCTATTTGTCATCCGAAATAACGGCAACTAAAAATCCATTTCAAACCTCAACCAAACTTTGCCAACGATAAAAAAACATGAAACTTGCTAAGTTCCACAGTTCAAAGCATTTGCAGACACAAACAATTTCCCGAAAAGCAAGAAAACAACTGGCCTCAAACAATCCAAACGTGTAGCAGAGTGGAAACAAACAGTCTTCAACAAAATCAACAAGGAGGGTCCAAATTTTTTTAGAAATTTGGGAAAACATTGCAGCTGCAACAATTGGCGGCTAGCTATTGAACCCATATCTCTGAACAAATTTTTCCTTGAGTAACAGACTGTTTAGCAGTAAAACCGACATGTTGAATTCTTCTAGATGTCTGTATTTCCATAATGACAAACATATGTACTTTTAATCATGGATGATAGTCCAATTTTAGGAAAATGGAACCCAAAATATCACAGTCAAGATAACTCTTTTGAGGCTAAGTAGATGAGTTTCATTTTACCCCTGTCTTTGGGTAGCTTCCAGCTTAGACACCACGGGATTGTAACACATGGTAAATAGAAAAATTCATTTGTTCCCCATTCCCATGCCATTCAGCACTTTTGTGCATTTGTGGACTTTTTGTCCTTTTGTGTCCTCCTCATGCCTTTCTTCCTTAATTTTATTTAGGCTCTTCTATCCATAGTGTCCTTTCGTGTGAGAGATGCATTTAATTTTCAGCTCACGGATGGAGAAGAACTTTTGGCAATCTGTACTTATATGATTCAGTGCTTTGTTTCGATAGATATTGCTTTCTCAGGTTTTTTGACTCTTATCAGCCTTTTTAGCTTTCAATTCTTGGCATGGGATCATTTATATATAATATACTGTTTACCCTGCTTCCTTTCCATGGGTCTTTTGTTGTCACCCCCTAGGACATTTTTAGATGTGAAATGGATGGGGCCTCGAAATAATATTCCAGACCTTTTGATCCTGCATTATTTTACGGGGATTACGCCAGACTTCAATGTGTTCATAGCCATTTAGGAAAACTACTTACTAGAATAAATTCCATCAGATTCAAACAATAAGATACAGTCTAATACCCAAAGATCTCAATTAATCCAGAACTCTGATGCTTTCCATGCAACCAAAAGTTTGCCTCTTTTATTGAAAACAAAAGAAATCTAAACTAAAGCAAAACGGAATGAAATAAATCAAAGTGGACAAACAAATCAATTTATTTATGTACAAAACAAAAACAAAAACAAAAAAACAAAAAATCAAGAAAAATAAGGTTTAAGAACTAAACCATTTACTGGTAATTTCTCCTCCCATCCCTGTAAATCTTGCAATTTATAGGTTGAGGGGCCAAGTTTTGCTGCAATCTGGAAAGGGCCTACCCATAATTGTTGAAACTTCGTGTGATTTCCCTTCTCATCATGCGGGTGATCCCACTTAAGAACCAAGTCTCCCACTTCGAATTCTTTTGTTCCAGCTTTGTGCTTATCAAACCACCTTTTCACCACCTCTTGTTGTTTCTTAAAACGTTCTCTAGCTTTGGATCTAGACTCCTCCGCCTTCAAAAGATTATAGATTCTTATTTGCAAGACTTTATCTGAGCCTCTTGACTCCTGAGCTATTACAGAAGAGGGTAGCATAATATTGGGGGGCAGAATGGCCTCTTTTCCATAAACAAGGGTATGTGGTGACACACCTAAGGAAGTCTTGGGTGTGACCCTATCAGCCCAAAGAGCATTTGGTAGTGTTGAATGCCAACTTCTCTGGTTTTCTATCACAGTCTTTTTTAAGATTCTAATCAGATTCTTGTTTATAGATTTAGCCAAACTATTTCCTTACGGATAATAATTTGCAGAATAATGCAACTTAATTCCTTTTTCATGAGCAAATGTAGTTAATCTAATAGAGGAAAAATAAGTTGCATTATCGAAAACTAGAGACATTGGAACCCCAAACCTGGTCATAATATGATCTTGCAAGAAGTCCATGCCGCATCTTCATTCACTTTACGCAACAGAATGGCTTCGACCCATCGAGTGAAGTAATCGATTGCCATTAGAATATACTTGTGTTGCAAGGAAGAATTCGGTTTTATCTCTCCAATGATATCAATTCCCCATTGCTCAAACGGTTCTGTTATCATCACATGCTTTAATGGTCCTACCGCTTTGGCTTGTCTTCCTCCACATCTTTGGCAGATATCGCACTTTCTAACATGGGCATGTGCATCCTTGAACAGTGTGGGCCAATAGTATCCAGCTCTGAGAATTTTATGGGCTGTCATATCTCCAAAAAAATGCCCTCCAGCAGGCCCATCATGTAACTCTATCATGACCTTCCTCGCATCTTCTTTCTCTAAGCATCTAAGAAGAACTCCATCATAATTATTCCTGAATAATATTCCTTCAATGATCTAATATGAAGCTGATTTAAGACGTAGTGCTCTTCTTTTCTTAGAATTCCAATGTTCTGGTAACAATCCTTCCTGAAGGTAATGCACAAGGTCTCGATACCAGGAATCTGGAGATGTGAAAAGAGTACATACATCCATCAAATGTAACTCAGCTTCATTTTCCCAGTTATTTTCTTCATTGTCTTTACTTTCAGTCATTAGTTTGCACAATCCTTTCCCTTTAACTATGGAGCCTAAATTGAATTTGAGGTCATACTCTTGTAAAGCTGTTACCCAGTTTCCTCTTCTTTCTCCTAATTCCTTTTGTATGAAAAGAGACCTCACAGTTGGGTGTGGAACTATCACCTTTGTCTGGTTCTTAAGTATATATGGCCTGAATTGTTTTACCTCTTTGAAGACTGTGTAAGCTTGTTTATCTACAGCTGGGTAATTTAATTCGCCCCCCTGCAAACCAGTGCTCATAAATGATATGGGGAACTCATCTCCCCCATCTTCCTTTTGGGTAAGCATCGCTGCTAGTGAATCGTCTGATGCGAAAGTGTACAAAATAAAATCTTTCTCAAAATCTGGACTTTTGAGGGAGGGTGCATGCGCAATAGATGTCTTTATTTTACTAAATGCATTCTTATCTACATCAGTCCACTTGAATTGTACACTTTGTTTCACCATTTGCTACAAAGGTTTAACAATTTGAGCGAAATCTGGCACAAACCTTCGCACAAAATTTATTGTCCCCATAATGATTGCATACCCTTTTTATTATGGGGTAAGGGGATCTGTTCGATAGCTTTGATCATTTCTGGGTCTATGGAGATCCCCTTCTTAGACACCACATGAACCAGTAGCTTTCCTTCTGTAACAACAAACACACACTTCTTGGGGTTTAATGAGATACCATATTTTTAGTAGCGTTCGAAAATCTGTTTTAGATGAAATGCGTGTTCTTATCTTTTTTTTGAGAATATTGTGATGTCATCGAGGTATACCACCACACTGCGGCCAATCAGCCCACAGAAAGCTATATCCATAGCTCTCTGGAAAGTAGCTCCAGCGTTTATGAGTCCAAAGGGCATCCTTCTGTAAGCAAAAGTCCCCCATCTCATTCGGAATGTAGTTTTGAGTCTATCTTCTTCAGCTACTAACACTTGATTGTAACCAGAGAATCCGTCTAATAAAGAAAATAACTCAGAACCATGGACCATCTGCAATATCTGTTCCATGGGTGGGACTGGATAATTGTCTTTATCTGAAGCACGATTTAAATTTTTGAAATCCACACATAGTCTAATTTCTCCATATTTCTTCCTTACCGGTACCATATTTGAAACCCATTCCGAATGCCTGACTTTGAAAATAATTTTAGCACCCAACAATTTCTTTACTTTACTTTGAATTAAAGGCTCTAGTTTTGGATGCATTTTCCTCAAAGGATGTTGATAAGGCTTGACCCCGGTCCTAATAGGGATGACATGCTGAATAATCTTGGTGTCATATATTTTCAAATCTTCATACGTCTAGGAAAACACATCTTTGTATTGTTTAAGCAAACTAATGAACTTATTTCTTTCACCTGGGGAGCAGTACTTTCCCAAATTCACATGTTTAGGCTCAATTTCAGTCCCTAAATTAATCAACTCAAACTGTAGAGACGAGCTATGAGTCTTAACATTTACTAACCTTCTGAATTTATCGTTTAGATCAAACATCCGCTCCAAATTCCTGACTCCTTTAGGAATAAAATTATTGAATTTTAGCTTGGCTTGATGTTCTTCATCATCATTGATTGCCCCTTTGAAGGTTTCGTCATTTCTCAAACATTCCAGAATATGCCGATCATCATAAAAAACTCGTAAATTGGTAATCATATCTGGAACCGAAGGTCTGAAAAGCAATTCAATAGAACACCTGTTATTAGAGGGCACAAGCCTCACAGCTGAGGTGCCTAACAAGTCAGTTGTTGCATTCTTAAGTCTAGGAATTGATACAATATTAAATGCATGAAAACATTTAATCAAATCCCATACTTCATTTTGATAAGCTTTTAAATGAGGGGAAATGCAATGTATTTGATTTCGAATCTGTTTTAAAATTATTTTAGAATCCCCGTACACTTTCAGATTTTCTACTTTTAATTCAATTGCTTTTCTTAGTCCCTGAACTAATGCTTCATACTCGGCTGTGTTATTGGTGCATTCAAACTCTAACCTACATGAAAGAAAATGTTTATTTTTCTTAGGATCAATTAGGACGCAGCCGACTCCTGACCCTTCCAATGTTTTAGACCCATCAAAGAAAAGCATCCAAAAATCATCTATTACCACTGTACATGAATCAACATCTATATCTAAAACTAAATCTACTATTTTACAATCAATTTCATCAGCCTGCGAAAAACGAAGGAGATCAGGCTGGGTGTCTGATGTACCGCTAGCTTCTTTTGCTTGGTAGTTTCTCGATTCTATCTCAATGAAGTAATTCCCCAAAATAGAATTCACTGGTTCATTCTTACCCTCCAACAGAGTGACATTGTGTTTCATGTGGGGCTCTCTTAAAACCTTAATTTGATTGGGACTTCCCTTGTAAGGTAACCATAGATGTGACCAGTCTGAAGCAAAATATCCATTCAGCTTTGCTGACCAATCTCTACTCAAAACAAGTCCATAAGCCTCAGGTATGTCTGCTACTACAATATCAATGAATTGACAAACCTTATCATTTGAAGATAAGTGAATGAGAACATCCTCCATTTCCACAATTACCTTCACATTTGTTCTGTCCAACTGAATGACCTTCCAGGTAGATGGTTTAGGCTGTCCATTTATCTTCTTGCAGACCTACAATGGCATAACATTTACTGATGCCCTTGAATCTACTAAACAGTTGTGCAAGTTGTGGTTGAAAATTTCAAAAGTAAGGAGAAAAGGTGGAGTCTTGCATTTAGGCTTACCTCCCACACTTGCTTCACCAATTTCTTCTTCTTGGGGCTGATTGTCGGTGGGAAGCTTCTCCTCTGGTATTTCAAGTGCTTTCAATAACTTTTCTTTCTGTTGCAGCACATTACACATCTCAAATAATGAGATATTTGCCTTTACCCTTTTTATATCCTCCACAATATCATAATCCATCTTATGTTCTGTGAGATTCGTCTTCACATTATTGATCTTCTCTTCAATGGGCTTAGTAGTCATGTTGATCTACTTCAGATTTTGGCTGGTAATGGTAAACTCCGGAACTTTATTAACTGAGGTGGTTTTTTGAAATTTATTTACATTCTTTTGAAGTCTCTTAATCTTCGAGAGTATAAGATTGTTTTCTTTAATCAAACCTTGGCTTCTCATTGTCACATTCATTTCCGAGATATCTTCATGTCTCGGATCCTTTTCTTATTCGGTATCAAACAACTATACAGAGTCCCATAAAACCATGGCATCATCCTCTTGTTTTTCTGTTAATTTATTGTTATCTTTTCCCTCTTCGCATTATCCTCAGTTAATTTGGAATCCAATAGCTGATTCATTACCATTGTCATTGAATTTATCCATTGAGGACAATTTTTTTCAGAATGGGGTTGTTGGTGGAAAGTGCAAAAATTATCCATCCCTACCTCTGTTAAGTTCATCGATGCAGGAATGTGTGGAGGGGGTTGGGATTGATTGTTATCCTCTTTTTTCTTGTAATAAGGCTTATAGAACTTCTGGGCTTCCTTTTCCTTTTCCAAGTCTATTATTCTATTAGAGAGATTCTGCGTTGTCTTTTCCATTCCTTCGAAATCATGTGATTGTTCCGCTTTAGGCTTAGTAAATAACAAAGCTTTCTTCCCACCAATTTTTTCTCCTGACTGCGCAGGATAATCTTCGATGCTTTCCTTTTCAACTTCTACTCTTTCTGCTTCTTCATAAGTCTCTGCTAGCATAGGTTTGGCTTTAATTTTGGAAAACATGGCCAAATCGGGCCCTAGAGCTGAAGTATAATACTCAATCAAAACCTTATCCGAGGGCTTATCAATTTCAGAAAAATTCTTAAGATAAGCTGCAAATCTTTGGGTAAATCTATGCGCCTTTTCTTTTCTTTCTTTCTTTAAAGCTCATAGTCCTTTCATGAGAGCCGCATGAGTTTTTTGGGTTGCATATTTGCTTCTAAATATCCTTTCAAAGGTATCCCAATCTGGGATTGAATTAGTAGGCAGTCCAAAATACCATGAAGCTGCTGCTCCTTTAAGGGTATGTGGAAAAATTCTGCAGACTACATCTTCGTGTTCTCCAGCATTTAACCCTTCTATGGCCAAATAGAAACTTTGCAAATGGTCATCTACTAGAATATTCTCATTTGGGTCAAACTTGGATAGCATCTTCTCAAAAGCTTGAGGTAAGTCATGCAACAGAGGTGCTAAGTTTAGAGGTGATCTGGCTTTCCAAGCAGGTGGTGGATTTGGTGGGTTAGGTGGCTGATTTGCATTTACGCCTGCCATGAGTCTAGGTGGAGAATGAGGTGGTGATGGAACAAGAGTATGCATAGGATAACAGTAAGGTGTGTTTGGACCTACTTGATTCAAGGGCTGAACATCTTCCTATAATGCTACTTCCACTAATTCTTCCAAATCTCCAACCAACATTGAATCTTCCAAAATAGGACGGTATTTATTCTTGTATTCTCTTTGGGGTAAATCCGGGATAGTGGGAAATCCTCCAATACTCTTCACATATGCTCTAGTGTATCTTCTCAGATCATTGAAAACTTTATTATCTACAGAATACAAATGTTCTCTATTCTTTTCAGTATTCGGATCAGGAAATAAACTGCTTTCAAAACTATCACTGGTGGAGTAACTTCGAGGAAAAGGATTTCCCCGGCCAGCCATGCATTGGTGGCCGCCAGAAACTGTTGAGGCCTAGAAAATCGCAGGAAAAAACAGCAAGGGATTATCCCTATTCAACACTCCCAACTAGCCAGTGACTGTTTGGTATGGGGAATCCGTCCGGTTTGCGGTCCAGCTACCGTAGGTCAAGTAACAAAAATAAAGGGTTTTACCGGTTGTGGCCCGGTCCACCATGTATATTTATGTGTTTTTAACTTTAAGTATGATATGCAAGTGCCTATCTAACATGCATATTGATAAAGAATACGAGGAGCAGTCACAATGTGATGCGCAGGTTCTTACCTCTTGTCTTAAACTCTCTCGCATCTAAATCATGCAAAATAGAAAAAAAAAAGACTAACTAAGCTATCCCTAGGGAGCAATATTATCGATTAATGAGTAATGTATTACTGCTCATATGTTAAGATAAATTACAGATAGTTGTTCTTAGAATCAAAACACATAAACATGAATAGAGATATGCACAACAAGATAGCTCGTCGTTTGTTAAAACATTCATTACTCATAGTGGAATTCATCATAAAATAAACCAGAGAGCATTCGTACAAGAACATAGGTTCAGAAAGTTAGAACGATCTCACAGTTAATGAAACACAGCTGAAAACGAAATAGTTTCCCTTCAACATTGTTCATTTCACCACATTTGAACATTCCACACAACACTTTCTCCAACAAGAAAAATTGTAATTTTATTATTGCAAAACGAAATAGTTCCTCTTAGAACAAGTTTTTCACAAGTCTCACTGGGAAAAATCCCTTCTTCCCTCTAACCTTTGTGTATTTATACAAAAAACCAGCCAAAACCTTTGAGTTGCCCCCCCAACCATTTTAATCTAAGTGTTTTGTCATTTTGTGAATACTCATGATTCAAATGTTACATTTCAGATAAGTCTTTTATGAAAATGGAACCATCTTGGTAACTGACGAACTGCCCAAGACTAAGCCTTTGCTCTTAATGATCATGCTTCGTAGTCTGATGGTCCTTTTTGATATCCTGTCAGTCTCAGATTTTTGTTTTCTTCTTTATGCTTCAGTTTTTCTTTTCTTCAACCAATTTCCCTTTGTGCAGTAGTAGTCATCAACTGAATATAGAATCCTAGGTTTTCCTGTAATCAAATGAACAAGTTATCATTAATCCGGACTACCTTCACAAACATAACCCAAACTACCAACAAAACTAGCGTTAAAAGTAAAACTGGTGCTGCGTTTTCAACGTGAAAATCTCAACTTGATAAAAAAAAAGCACATCTCGCCATTCATGGAACCAATTACAAGCTCATAACAATGGCGGGAAAGCGATCAGGAAACGGTCATATAAAAATCCCCACGATGAATTAGAACACTTGACATTGGTCGGTTAGTCTACTCTGGAGCTGCAACAGCGGGTGACCCATGGTGTAGGGGTTCCGGAGCACAAACCAAACGTCGATGAGATAAAAAAATAGAAGAGGGCGTATAAGCGTCAGAGGTCAGATCTACTACAACATCAAACAGTTAGTACTCTACATAGCTGCAACGACGGAAGTTATACGGTCCAAAAATTCTGCAGATTAGTCAAGATCGGAGAAAAATAGAACAAAACATCGGTGAAAGGAAAAGTAGTGTGGAGGACGGTTAGTCTACTCTGGAGCCGCAATGGCGGAACACAATCAACCCACGGCCTCCGATCAGAGTCAAAAAATTCCAAAAAACATCGCAAAACAAAATTTTGAAACAATAAACCGCGTGATCGACGAAAGAAACAACTAATCATCGGTGCAATCTCTATTTGTCATCCGAAATAGCAGCAACTAAAAATCCATTTCAAACCTCAACCAAACTTCGCCAACGATAAAATAGCATGAAACTTGCTAAGTTCCATAGTTCAAAGCGTTTGTAGACACAAACAATTTCCCGAAAAGCAAGAAAATAGCTGGCCTCAAACAATCCAAACGTGTAGCAGAGTGGAAACAAACGGTCTTCAACAAAATCAACAAGGAGGGGCCAAATTTTTTTAGAAATTTGGGAAAACGTTGAAGCTGCAACAGTGTGTTGAATATTTTATTAAAACAATTAATTAGACTCTCCGATAGAGAGCGCTCTTGACCCCGTCTTATGACAATGGTTCAAGAGACTTAGCTAATCTATATGCAGCTAATGCAGGGCTTGTGCAAACCTAGGATGGTCTTTGATAGAGAGTGCTCTTGACTTGTGTTTTTGCAAGTTAAAGAGTCTTAAATAATTAATTTATTAAACAAGCACAACAATTAAGATGAAAGTGATTGATTAAACTCTTCGACAGAGAGCACTCTTGATCCACCTTACGGTGAGATTCAAGAGATTTTGGTTCTTTTTATGATTTGACAATTATATAACAAGATACCAAAATGCAATAATAAATCTAGAAATTAGTGTTTATGCTAAGGAACAACTAGCAATTAGCAAAAAATGGAAACTAAGACTAAGCAAAGAACTAAACTAATTTCTTAAAGGAAACTACACTAAAAAATCATGAAAAATGACACAACACCCTTCCCCCAAATAGGGGAAGTATAAAAGAAAGGAGACTTGCTCCCAGTAGCCCTTTTTATTAGTTTTTTACAATGATGATGTGGTCTTTTCTTCTTGGAAGAACATGTAAAGAAGGGGATTGAGAGAAGAGGGAGAAAGTCTTTTTGTTCTTTTGCACTCCTTGCTTGCTTGTGGCCTTTGGGCTCTCCTTCACCTACCTGAAACTAAGAGCTCTAGACATACACTTGTTATAGGATTAGTTGATAAAAAATAACTTGAAAATAAATCTACAAACTAGATAAAAACAACTACCCAAACTTACCGAAAAGAAGGGAGAGAAGAGGAAAGAGAAAGGAAAGGCAAGAGAGGGGGAAAGGGATTGAAAAGAGGACAAAAGGCAAGTCAAAGAAGGCTGGAAACTAAGGGAGAAAGAGGGCTGCAAATTAGAGAAATAAAGCTACAAATGAGGGTAAAAAAGGCTACAAAAAGTGGAAAAAGGAGGCAAAAAAGGGCTGTCCAAAAGGGTAAAAAGTGGGGAAAAGTGGATAGTGAACTAAGGGAGGGAATGGCTGAAAAAAGAAGGCCTAAAAGGCTGCAAAAAGTAAACAGAGAAGCCAACCGGGGAAAAGTCTAAGTGAATGAATGTTCACTTTAGCCAAAACGTGCCCTAATACCAAAGAAATAAAGATTTTATAAAATTTGAGAGATTAATAATATGAAAAAAACACTCAAACCTGTGGTACTTTGATGGTTTTTGGATTCTTTTGGATCTTGAAAATTTGGAAGTTTCCTTGGCTTCGAGAGGAGAGGATGCACCTGAGCTCAAACTCCTACTCGCTTCAATGAGATGACCTGCACAATTTCAACTCAATACTTGCAAACAATGGATTAGATCATGTATGTTTGGTAAAGAAAAATATAAAGAGCATGTCATACAACTGAATAATCGATGCTACTTTAATTCATAGAAACAAAACCATAAAATATCAAATTGTAACATCAAATGATCAATCTTACGTGCTTATAGAAGCCTTCTAAAGCATGATCTATTATCCAATCCTAAGCAATAAAAGACAAAAATTGAAACATTTCACCTCATTCACCAATTGTTCATCCACATTCACACACCATGTATGCCTCCAAAGCCTTAAAATTTATTATACGATTGCAAAAGCAACAAGCATTACAGTAATTCACCAGATGTTCTTTGTATAAAGATCCATCCGAATAGAGCTAAATGAGCCTTTATTTGTACAATGAGAGAGTGCTAAAACCCTAAAACCAATCCTCATAACCTAACCAACCTGGCCACCTAAATAAAAGAGGCAGACCTAAATCGGAGAGCCAGGAGTGAGGGGAGGCCTCCACCCAGGCAAGGCGCCCCCACTCCAACCCTGAACCATCAAATCTAGCCACAGATGAAGCCACACATGTGAGAGGCGCAACCTGGAGAGAGAGGGGCGTGAACTGTTGAAGGAGCCATGTGAAATGTTGGTAAACCCACCTTTTAGGTCTGGAAGGAGCCTCAACTAGGTTTGGGAAGCCTACTGATGGTGTAAGCTTCAGTCTTCACCTTTATCAAATCACCGGACCAATGAGTGCTCTCCGTCTCATTATTTAGTTGGAGATGACATGTCTACTAATTGATAATAAATTAATTGCTCACTTAATGCTGACTGAAGCTGAGTTATGATAACTCCAATCATCATAAATGCCCAATGAGATGTTATTTAGCCTTTTATTTTGCTGAATTTGTATTAATTTGGAGAGTTTTAATTTTCTCCAAAATAATCATTTTTTAATAAAAATTCATTTTTTCACTCAAAACTGACTTTTTCGAGAAAAAAATGCATTATGTGTCCGACTGATGATCCGAAAGTTGGTTCTGGTTGGCTGGCTGATCAAGAATGATTTTTTGCGTAAGGTTAGAGCCTTCAATCACTGAATTCGGGGTCCATATTACCGATGTATTACGAACGGGTTTTTTCCATTTAATTTATGGAAAAATTAACCCAAAAAACTTAGGAAAAGTAATTAAAAATTTTAAAAATAATTTTTTCCCCATTCGAAAAAGATTTTTTCGAAAATTTTTTATATGTCCAGATGACTTAGGACATGACCATGATCTACCTAAATAATTCCTAGTAGGTTTATAACACTCAGTTGGGCTCTAATAACCCCTCAAGGCCCAGAATTCAACATCAAGCATTCCAGCTTTGGAGGAAGCGAGAGAAAACCTCATCAATTATACTTGGTTGAAGGCAAAGCATAACTGTGAAGGGCAAAAAACTCCCTGGAATACCTTATTTGAGATTCCACGTATCAGGAGACCGAACCACTCAAAAAATACCCTACAAGCACATTTTATTACAAACCCCGGGGGCCATGGTCAAAATTATTCAAATAAAAAACTCACTAGCCAATATTGGCTAGACATGAAGATGGATCAACTCATACACTGGAATCGGACTTTGAACAAGTTTGTCAACCGGCGGCTCCTCAGGTAACCCAACTGTGGTACAAAAAGGTTGGTAACACTACTGATATTTTGCAGAGATTCAAAATGGATAAATGTAAACTTGTAGAAACCCCTATAGCTTTTGGCACTAAGTTAACCAAGAATGATGATGAACCAACAGTAAACAATACACTCTTTAAAGAAATGGTAGGTAGATTAATGTATTTGAATGCAACTAGACCTGATTTGAAGTATGTTGTCAGTCTTATTTCCAGATTTATGGAGTCTCTGAAAGACTCTCACTTGAACGTTGGAAAAGAAATACTGAGATATGTTGCAGGTACACTTGGATATGGCCTCTAGTACACTCATACACCAGACAGTACTCTCAACAGGGTACACTGACAGTGATTTTGTAGGTAGTCTTGATGATAGGAAAAACACATATGATTATGCTTTCCATTTAGGTACAAATCTGATCTCTTAGGCATCTCAGAAACAGCCCATTGTGAGCCTGTCTTCTGCAGAAGCAGAATATGTAGCAGCCACCACACCAGCTTTCCATGCAGTTTGGCTAAGAAGACTGTTAAAGGATATGGGACACATTGCAAAAAATCCCACTTCTATTTTCTGTGATAATAACTCTGCAATACAATTGTCTAAACATAATGTATTTCACAGAAAAAGCAAACACATTGACACTCGCTATCATTTCATTCGTGAGTTAGTCAATGATGGACAAATTTCTTTACTATTTTGTGGCTCAAACGAGCAGTTAGCTGACATGTTCACCAAACCATTGGGAAC
Source organism: Pseudotsuga menziesii (assembly GCA_001517045.1). Classification (NCBI taxonomy): domain Eukaryota; kingdom Viridiplantae; phylum Streptophyta; class Pinopsida; order Pinales; family Pinaceae; genus Pseudotsuga; species Pseudotsuga menziesii. Next base: position 121,459 of record LPNX010370596.1, on the reverse strand, counting down.
ATTTGCATTTTTATATCAGAGAGAGCACTTAGGCATAGACAGCGCTGATGATGTACTACCAGTTGAGATTAAGGGGCTGTGTTGAAGAGAGTAATCTCACCCATAGTTAAGTTAGTGAGTTAGGTAACCCACGATATTTACTCACCGGTGGTATTCTCCCATAGTATTGTTGTTTTTTATTTCCTATTTAATCTGCTCTTAATAATGAGAAGGCAGTCAACTACCCGTAGTGCTTCTGTTGCTTCATTCTATTCTTTCACATAAAAATGGAGCGGAGTGCACAGTATGGTAGGAAACCTTTAAAAATGAGGAGAAACTTTTAAAAATGGAGTGGTACGCAACATGTTACGAAACCTTAAAAAATGATGAGAGTGCAAAACAATTGGTATACAGTCATCTTTTTTATTCAAATTTTATTTTCTAGTTATTTAGTCGTACAATGAATTGTCCTACATGAAGATTGATATAACTGTAGGAGGAGGATGTAAGAAGAAGACAAAAAAATTGAAGAGTTGAAAATGCAAAAGATAAAAAATATAAGCAAATATGAGCTGCTGCTCAGAATTTTATTAGCAAGGAAGAAAACTACAAGTCTACCTTATGCATCTATGAGATGATCTATTTATAGTAGATTTGCAACACATGTTTTACTATTCAAATTTCTACTGGAGGGTTAGATTCATTTATTGGAGGACTGCTTGGTGGTTGATTGTTAGCTGGGTAGTTGATGGACGACGGTCTGTGGACGGCTGCTTGTCTGTAGTCGACACGGTCAATCTTACTTTTCAACACTCCCCCTTAAGCTTGACTTCTCAATGATGCCCAAACCTTTCCTTAGATGTTCAAATCTTTCTTTTGCCAATGGCTTGGTGAATATATCTGTAGATTGATCTTCAAACTTGCAAAATTCAAGATATATTTCACCATTGTTGATAAGTTCTAGGATGAAATGATATTTGATATCAATGTGCTTGCTCCTTTTGTGAAAAACATGAATTTTTTATAGTTCTATTGTTGAATTATAGTCATAGTAAATTTGTGTTGCTCCTTCCTGATCTCGCATCAAATCTAACATTATTCTTCTTATCCACACTGCTTGGCATGTTGTTGATGTTGCTGCTACATATTTTTCTTATGTAGTTGAAAGAGTAACAACAGGTTTTTTTTAGAAGCCCAAGAGATTGCTCCTGAACCAAGATGGAAAATATACCCAGATGTGTTTTTTCTATCATCAATGCTACTTGCAAAATCACTGTCTGTGTACCCAACTAGAATGAAATCATCTAATTTTGAATATAAGATGCCATAATCTCTTGTTCCACTAATATATCTTAAAATCATTTTCCCTGTGTGCCAATGTGAATCCATTGGTGTTTCCATGAACCTTGAAATCAAACTGACTGTATACATAATGTCAGGCCTTGTTGCTGTCAAATACATCAAGATGCCTACCAATCTTTTGAACAAACTTGGATCTACCTTTGTACCCTTGTCTTATTTGCTCAATTTCAATCATGTTGCTACAGGTGTAGATGTTGGATTGCAATTCAACATCTTGAACCTTTTCAAAACATCCTTTGCATATTTTGCTTGACAAATGAAAATTCCATCATTTGTTTGACTTACTTCTATGCCCAAGAAATATTTCATTAAGCCCAAATCTGTCATCTCAAATTCCTTTTTCATTGTTTATTTAAACAACTCAATTGAAAAGTTTCCTGTAAATAGCATATCATCAACATATAGGCATACAATTAAGACCTTACCTTGATTGTTTACCTTGATGTAAAGAGTTGGCTCACTACTGCATTTGCTAAAACCATGGCCTTGGAAATATGAATCAATGCGGCTATACCATGTTCTTGGAGCTTGTTTGAGACCATACAAAGCCTTTTTCAATCTATAAACTTTTTTTCCATGAACCATTATCTAATAACCTGGTGGTTGCTGCACATATACTTCTTCTTGTAATATCCCATTCAAAAAAGCTGATTTGACATCCATCTGATAAACTTTCCATTTATGATGCCCTGTTATTGCTAACATTGTTCTTACTATATCTAATCTACCTACTGGAGCAAAAGTCTCATTGTAATCAATCCCGGGTTGTTGTGAAAAACCATTTGCAACTAACCTTGCTTTATGCTTTACAACATTTCCATCAGCATCAAACTTTGTTTTATAGATCCATTTTACACCTATTGCGTCTTTTCCTTCTGGAAGATTCACTAATTTCCAAGTTTGATTTTTCTCTATTTCTTCAATTTCTTCATTCATAGCCTTTTGCCAACTTTCATATTTAATTGCTTCTTCAAAACATATTGGATCAGCAATAGAAAATAATGCAAAATCAGAAATCAAACCATCATCATCATTACCTTGAGTTACCTCATATATTTCTTGGAGACTTCTTGTCTTCACTGGAGTTCCATTTGACCTTGAGTTATTGCTTGAGTGATATCTTAGTGTTGAATAAGATCTTGAAGCTGATTGAGGTGTTGATGTTGTGCTATGTGAACTGGATCCATTGTTGGGAGCTTGATCTTCATCAAAATATTTCATTTCAAATTGTTGTTGTTGATGTAGATTTTTATTCCAAATCCATTCTTCATCTTCAAGAAACTTGACATCTCTACTGATTATAGTCCCTTTTGTGATAGGATTATACAACTTGTATGCTTTTGAATGCTCACTATATCCCACAAAAATACATCTTTCTTTTTTATTATCTAACTTCTCCCTATTTTCAGTAGGAACATGTGCATATGCAATACACCCAAAGACTCTTAAATGAGAAACATTATGCTTTTTACTCCATGCTTTCTGTGGTACCTTATCCTTGACATTCTTTGTGGGGGAACGATTCAAAATATATACTGCATAGCTTGTGCCCAATATTCATTTAGTAGATGTTTATCTTTCATCATGCTTCTTGCCATTTCCATTATTGTTCTATTTTTTCTTTCTGCAATACCATTTTGCTGTGGTGTATAGCTAGTTGTAAATTTCCTTTTGATCCTATTCATTTTGCAAAAACTCAAGAAACTATTTGATGCAAATTCTCTGCCTCTACCTGTTCTTAGAATTTTAATGTAGTGCTCACTTTGCTTTTCAACCATGACTTTAAACTGCTTAAACACTTCAAAAGCTTTTGATTTGTGTTTCAAGAAATATACCCAAGTTTTCCTGGAATAATCATCTATGAAAGTTATGAAATATAAGTTATTCCCAATAGAAGGTGTCTGCATATACCCACACAAATATGAATGCACAATTTCAAGTGGAGCTCTTGCTCTATATGACTTACCAACAGGAAATGATTCTCTATGTTGCTTACTAAGAATGCACCCTTCACAATGTTTGCTTGATTGTTCAATCAATGGCAAACCATTCACCATGTTCTTTCTATGCAACAGATTTAGACCATTGAAGCTTAAATGACCAAATCTTAAGTGCCATAACCGTGACTGATCTGAGAGGACTGCTTTGAATGCAACAAACAAATCATTTTGCAACCTTAAAGGAGACATCTTGTTTTGTGTCATTTGGACTTTTGCAATTAGTGTTTTATGTGAATCAAAGATTTCACATGCATCATTTTCAAAATAGACTTTATATCCCTTTTGTAGTAGTTGTCTAATGATGATTAGATTTTGTTTGAGATTAGGGACATAATACACATTTGGAATGTGTTTCTTTTCACTTTGCTTAGTTTCAAATTTTATGCTACATTTACCCATGACAGCTACTTTTTTATCATCTCCCAATTTTACTTCTGACTGCACATATTCATCTATGTTTGCAAACATATCCTTGTTTCCACTCATGTGGTTACTACAACCACTATCTAAGAACCATACTTCTTTTGAGCTTTCTTGTGCACTATTACAAGTAATAAACATTGAATCACTCTTTTCAGAGTGATTTTCTCTTGAGAAATTTGCATTTTGCCTATTCATATCAAACTGCTTCTTCCTACATTCAGGTGCATAATGACCAAATTTTTGATAATAGTGGCATTGGATATGTGATTTGTCATACCTTTGTCATTCGCCGTGAAATTCAAGAGAATGTCTGCCACCTCTTCCTCTTCTGCTTGCAAAGAAATTGGAATTTGCTCCTTCTTCATGAGAGTTATCTAATCTGCCACCTTCATTGCGATTGCTCATTCTTCTTCTTCCAAATCGTTTTCCACCTCTATTAGTGATTCCTCCTCCTCTTTTGCTGCTGCTAGCTTGAACTTGTGATTTGAATGCATTTTCCATAGAGGAACCGTTTGACCTATTGAGTATTTGCTCATGGGTTTGTAAAGACCCCATAAGACTATCAATAGAAACTTGAGACAAATCTTTAGATTCTTCAATAGCTACAACAATTGGGTCAAATCTAATAGGAAGACTCCTCAAAATCTTTTCTACAACCTTTTGATCATCCAAAGTATCTCCATGAGACTTTATTTGATTTATTATACTCAGTGCACGAGTGAAAAAATCATTTATTGTCTCAGAATTTGACATTTGCAAATTTTCAAAATCTCTTCTAAGCATTTGTAATCTTACCAACTTGACTTTTCTAGTACCTTGATAAGAATTTTGTAGAGTGTCCCATGCATGCTTGGACCTTGTAGCTGCTGCAACCCGTGAGAAAATGGATTCTTCCATTGCTTGTTGCATCAAAAATAACTCCTTGGCATCCTTCTTCTTATTCTCTTTGAGAAGATCCTTTTGTACTTGTGATAAAACATTATATGCTCCTTGATCCAGTGGCTCTGTAAAACCATTCTCAACCAAGTCCCATAATTCTTGTGAACAAAATAAAGTCCTCATTTTAATGCTCCAATATTCATAATTTTTCCCATCAAATTGTGAAATTTGGGGTTGATATTTTTTTTACTCACACCCGCCATAATTAAATTGCACCAAAATGTATAATTTTGACAACACTTTGTCAATGCAACTTGACACAACCTAATGCAAACTGATTAAATATTGCACTTTCACAATACTCTGTGATTTTTTTTAATATTCCAAGTGACTTTTAACAAAATTAAAATTAAACTAGTGACCCAAAAATATTAACTTTGCTGCAGCAATTTCATCACACCAAATTAAATATTCTACCATTGCATTTAGCATAAAACAACAGTACCAAAATCAATTCTTCCATTCCATAATTATGCTCTTTCACAACTAGAGTTTGCACCTCCACAACCAGCCTATACTCTTGCACAATCAGTTTCTGGACAACCTTGCTCTGATACCAATTTGTAGTAGGAGGATGCAAGAAGAAGACTAAAAAAAGCGCTGAAAATGCAAAAGATAAAAAATATAAGCAAATATGAGTTGCTTTTCAGAATTTTATTAGCGAAGAATAAAACTACAACTCTGTTTTATGCAGCTATGAGATGATCTATTTATAGTAGATATGCAACACATGTTTTACTATTCAAATTTCTGCTGAAAGGTGAGATTCATTTATTGGAGGACTGCTTGGTGGTTGATGGGTGGCTGGGCGGCACATGTTTTACTATTCAAATTTCTTCTGAAAGGTGAGATTCATTTATTGGAGGACTGCTTGGTGGTTGATGGGTGGCTGGGCGGCTGCTTGTCCGTAGTCGGCGAGGTCAAGCTTACTTTTCAACCATAACAACGCATAGCTCCTTCTCGATGATTTTCTGTACATACAATTACAGATTTAAGGCTAAGTTACAAATTTTGTAATTAGAGAAGCATTCATTCATGTCCACAGATTTTCTCTATTCCTGACATTATATCAAACTTTGATTCTATTTCATTTTGTTTAGCTGGTATCTGTAAAAAAAATCTCCAAATACCTCATTTTTAGCCATAAACCCTACTTCGAAATAACCAAAGTTTGGTCCCAATCTCCAAAAAGCAAGAACCCCGAATATTTGATGAATTGCTGGAAGCCCGCCTCCGATCTCGATGCTTTTGAAAAACACAGTTAAGTTGAAGGGAAAGGATTAAAAAAAAACATTAGTCTCTGGTCTACGAGACCGCCCCACTCCTTAACAATAGGCTTACTGTTATTTAAATAAGATGACGCGGTTCTTGATTGCATCTTGATTTTTCGCTAATCCGAGCGATCTGTAAGAAATCAGATGCAGCTTTTCCATCATGATTTTGCGAACTATGCTCAAGCATCCTCGTCTTATTCAGTTCCTCCAAATGAAATAAGTTATTTAAACAAATGATCGGTTGAAAACTAAAAATAAAACTCTAAACGACTGTAAGATTTTAACCAAGACTAAAGTAAGTAAAACTTTGTATTCAGTTGATGAACTCCTTTGATCTCCCGATGTATATGATCGGTGGTCTTTATGGTTTTCTTTATCTGCAAGTTTATGACATCAATGTTTTTAGTGTCTATTATTTGAGGGTTCAACCAATTATCTTGAGTGTCAATTTATTTTTAATATTATATATAAATTTGAATAATTTTTTTTTATATTATATAAAAATATGAGTAAAGTATTTATATAGAAATTTATTAATTCCAAATGTGCAACAACTACAATAAGCAAATTAGAAAATTTTAAAAGAAAAAAATTTAGAAATTCTCCTTGGAAAATTCTGAAGACTAATGATACAATTAGAAACACAAAATATAAATTCATAAAAGACATTTCAAATATTTTTTACCTTTCAATGTTGACGTGTTCATAAAAAACTTACATGTCAAATACTTGTAAAAATGAAAAAACATTCTGTAAAACGTCAAACTCTAGACCTGCTAGCGATGATTTCGAACTGGCCATCTTCAGATTAATTTGTCAACTTAAAAGTAACTTATAACTTATTTTTCATTTTTAATGCTTTAAATATGATGGAACATCATATTATAATTTTATTACATTTTTTAGGCGTTTTTCTCTCTGAAGTTGGGTTCTGTAGCACGTCGGCCCTCAACAAATAAAAAACTACCACACATTTTAAACTAAAACCCCCACTTTTAAGGTTCTTAACTACAACCGCCACTTTCACATTTTTGCCCCTTCGTTTCTGCGTTTCTACTATAGACCGGTGATAATCAAAGGATGGAGTCTGAGTTTTTCTTGGTTATCCATTTATTGCACAGCATGTGTTTGTGGTGCCCAACAAAACTTATCGGATTTAAGGTTTGAAGAGGGTAAAATCTGAGTATGTATATTTTTTTGGAAGGTTCGGTGTATTAATTGCATGTGTGGTTTAAGATCTAGAAACCCGGTTGATGAAGGTTTACAGTACGTTGATGAAGAATTTTCAGTTTTTATTCATGCGCGGTTACTTGTTCAGTAAGTTAGTTGCATCTCCATCGGTTCCCTCTACTGTGTAACTTGCCCATCTGCATCTCTTCCCTTTGTCGTGTACATCGAATGGTTGCGAGGTACAATTTGATGCATAGTTTATATCCATTTACCAAGTGCCTCTCTGGGCTCCTGACTCGCTTATCGGGAACAATGCTTTTCAAGATTCATCCACACGACCAAGAGCTAGCCAGGGAATTTGTGATCTACCACAATCAGCCTAGTGCCAACTGTATGGAAGAAATCTCTTGTTTTCAGCTGCAATAGTTTTACTGTCTTCAATTCGAAGGAAGACCTTGCATTTAGGGTAGACAACTATCCTTCAATCCCATGAACAAAGTCCTTCTCATGGACGTTGCTGGAATGGCCCTTCTCACAATGTGTCCCAATAACATTTATAATATATCTTATCTTTCAATTGGGTTTCCATCTTTTTCTCTTCCTGTAATGAAAAAGATGGAAAACGTTCAGTAAGTTTCTTTGTTGTACTGTGTCTGTTAAGTTTTGGTGTTTTGGATGGTCTTAGCCAAACGATCGTCCGAGCTTAACATTGTGACAACTGGTGGACTAGCTGGTGAAGTTACAGATGCGGCAGCTCTGATATCTCCCATAACGGATTCTAAGCTCACATATCCTGCCTTCTTGCACAGTTCTCTGACGACTGTTGTTGACCTACACTGGGAGCTTAAGACCGATTCTATCAGAAGTAGGAACCAGGATGATGACATGCTGAAGCGTGACATTTAGTATCGCATGGACATTGTGAGCCCTGATCTCTCTCAACCGGCTAACACTATAAGCTCCTTCAAGCTTTCAGGGCTACTGGAGAGTGCAATTCGTGCCGCCAATGTCCGATATGGTGACCCAGATATCAATTGGATAGGCTCAGAGTGAAGATGAAACTACACCACAATGGAGAAAAGGGATGGGATGTTTTCTCACTGGAATATAATTCAAGAGATCCTCTGAATACCATATTTACAGATTTGTGATGGCCAGGTACCTTAAATTTTTTAACTTTCTTTGGAAGCTTAAACGTGTGGAACATGCTCTTAGTGCTACATGGTAGACTATGAGTTTTTCTTGGCTTTCTAGAGTTTTTATGTTTTTTCCGTGGTTGGTTTTTCGTAGAGTGGGAACCGATTTTCCCAAAATCGAAGTCTGTTTCGATCACAGCTTGAACATGGATGCAAATGTCTATGTTGGTAGCAGATCGCTGCCTTTTATTCCGAATTTTGCCTTGAATATGCTGGAGGTATGTTTAACTGAATCGATGAGTTTTGAATTTTTTTATTGGCTTGAGAGAATGTAAATCGTGTTGAGGACTTACTTGGAGATTACATTTTTTCCTATGTTTTTAGGATTTCTAAAGATCTTCCCAACTAAGAAGAAGCCCTTTCAATCCTTTACGATCTTAGCTGAATCATAAAACAATGCAGGTAAACATCAATCCCTGCAATTAATTTCCTACATTCTTCATGAAATCCTCATATTGCCGACATTCTTAATTCTTGGTGTTAAATCGTGTTGAATTGCTGCAACGGTTAAGAGTTTTAAGGACTTGAACTTGCTCGGATTTTGCAGAATGAGTTTTTGTAGTTATTTCAAAGAATGCTCTAAAATTGCATCATGTATGTTGTATCGAAGGGAAAAATTGCTTATGTGAAATCAACTAGTTCTTCAACTTCAACAAGAGCTTTCTAGGTGGGCGTCCGTAGGATTTTCAATTTTGACTTGGATATTATTGACTCCAGTTCTCTATGAAAGAAATCCAATGAAGAGGTAATAGTTTTGTAGTTGATTTGTTTAATGCTTATTGATTATGAAGGCTTTTTGTTTCATGTTTTGGGAGATTTTCAGTTTTGGAAATTCAACCCTTCACATACGAATGAAGTATTTTCAAGTAAGAACCATACCCATCTTGGGATTACATTTGACTAGGTCAGAAATCCAAAATTTGGCATTATTTGGTCCTAATTTCATTCCAAGTGGAGCTATGTAGAATTCAATTGGTTCTCCTTTATTGGGTTTTCCGCTTGCATTTAAGGAGTCAAGGAGATAGCAGAGAACTGTTCGGATGCAAGGTATCTTTTTTCTGTTATGTTCATCTGATACATGTTTAATTCGTTGTGTTTCCAACTCGAATGGTTTTGATCTTCTCCCTATTAGTGAAGTAATATAGATGGGATTTTAACCTGCTTGTAGTTTGCAAATACGATGAAGACCGTATCAAGGCAACTATAATGGGAGATTGTAAAGAAGAAGAATTGTTTCATTGTGAATCAGAATAGAAACAACAACACTAAGGTTATTTTTAGCAGAGAGCCCAACAATATCTACAACTCTCCACACATTAAAGTTTTCAGGTATGCCTTCACGTTTGCGATTTTGTTTAAGTTCATGGGTATATTTTGAAATTCTCATTGCCTTTGTGAAGGATTATTTACGGTTAAATATGGCTTCAAATCCACACTAAGGTCTTATGATTTATCAATATATTCATTCTCAATGAGATCTTCTGATTCAAATTGATCCATAACTTCGATTGAGGTTGGCTCCTCTTCATCCATCTAAATGGTTGTATCTATATTCAAAGCTTCTTTGTCTCACTCATAAGACTCCATTAACACTCCTTCACCTAAACTACCTCTTATTAAGCTTCCTTCCATTTCTATTTATCTCTCCCTTAACCATGAATTACCCAACACATTGTGAACTTGGTCGATAATTTTAGATGACTCCCTGATTGTATATATTTGCAGGTTTAGAGAATAAAAAGACCGTTTCTATTAGACCTTGTTAGAGGAGCAAGTCAGTATTCCGACTTGAACGATAGCCGACTTAGTCGGTCAGCCGACTAAACTAGAGATTAGGTCGGCCACCTAAGGTCGTGTCAATTCACCGAACCGACAGGTAGTTATTTTGTAATTGTTTGTAAATCATATATATTAGGTTGTTGAGCGAGATGAGAACTCGGTTCAGTTCTCTGTATTGTATGGACCCTCTCATGCTAATATAATCTATTATTCTATCTACTTGTTCTTGTCTCTTGTCTCTGTTATGTATGTATGTTTTAGTATGTATTATTGGTAACTTTATGTGATTTGTGAAATTACAAGATTGGTTCCATTGTTTGTAGTACATGTCTGAGATGTATGCAAGCAGATGATATCAGAATAGGATATTAAGAACTGGTGGGAGCGTAAAGTAGCAATTTATTTGTAGCATTATGCACGAAGAAATAGATTGATGACTGCACAAGCAAAAGAAAGATTCTTTACAGAGACACATGAGAAGTTTGTAGAATCAGTGCCCCAACTTCCGAAGAAACTCCCAGATGAAAAATCCGGAAGGGACTAAAGATCAACAGTTACTAGAAAAACTGATTCGCGGGGAAAGAACAAACTTGTCTGAGTGGTTCGAAAAAATCGCCGACGAATTTTGCGAGGAGCAAGCAGTAGAAGACAGAACTTCGGTGGAAACCATCAAGAATAAATTATACACAGACCTCACTAAGCAATTTTTGTGTCCCTTACCGACCTTGTTGTTTAAATTCCTGATCGAGAAGGGAGTGGGTCATATTGTTGAACCCCATCCATCACTTCGTAGATCACCATTAAACCCTAATTGGGTGAAAAAGAAAAAGAGGTGGGAAAAATTCATTGCAGAAAGGGAGTGGGAATACTTCCTAAGCAAGTAGACAGAACTATCCGGGCTTTCTAAAGCGTCGGGTAGGATATGGGGGGGTAGCTGGTCATATGTCAGAATAAAGTGGAGTGGATTCCAGTCGACTAAAAGAAATACCAATCACCAGTAATGAGAAGTCAACCTAAAAAGGAAATCGAGAAGACAGTGTCACACAAAGGTATGACGAACTTCCAGAAAATAGAGAGGGAGAGGAGGCTACAAAGTAGGGAAGAATGAAGAGAAAGAGCCTTAGTGCTGTAGAGAGGAATGAGTACTAGGGTGACCGACCAGGAAAGAGATCCGCTAGAGTCGGGTCATGACTGGAAATAAGAAGGCGTGGAAGAAGAGGCGTCCCCTATGGAAGAAGAACTGTGGATAGAGTAGCGAGAAGCTCTCCAATTAGAAGTTCCCTAGGAAGTAAAACCTCTGATAGATCTGTGTACCCAGATACAAGCTATTGTCAAAGAGGACCTCGGACTAGGAGCTGGTGACTTTGGTATATGGAGCCGACTAGATGACGAGACATACACTGGTAGACATCTCATTATCCGTCGACCAGAAGAAGGAAATTGGTTTGTGCTTCAAGCGGTACCCTCCAACTGAAGTATCCACTTACTTTTATCAACACATGAAGGATCACCCCCCTACCAAATACAGCTTTGGAGGACACAGAACATTCAGAACTACGAACAGATAATTGCAGTTGGACATCGACAGAAGAAGTCGACACCAACCGATTGCTGGTTGAAGAGGAAATGACAAAAACAACTGACAGGAACGAGAGTTCCATCGATGATAGTTTTACAGAGAGGAATAAGCAAATAACCCCACCACCACCTCCACCACTGCCATCTCCTGAAACTAGTGACAGTGACTCTAACATGGGTCACGGGTCAGTACACATTCCTCTATATGAGGGTGATGAGGACCCCAGATGACACTGGTTCGTCTATGAGTTGACTTGGGAGGCTAACCAAATTACGGATGAAGACATGCAGATGGTGCAGTTCACTGGTGCCTTGAGGAAAAGGGCATTAACTTGGTACATGACCTTTTCTGAAAGAACACCTTGAGCAACCAAAGCCGAGATCAAAGCGCAATTTCTATCATTTTTCAAAACTCCAGATGCAAAACATCTGGCAGCAAAGAAACTAAAAATGACATCACAGAAGCCAGGAGAAACTGTCCGCGATTATGATAAACGATGGAAAGACCTTCTTAGCCAATTGGACTATGTTATTGACGAACAGTTATTAATCCAGTGGTTGCTTGCAGATTTATCACAGAAAATTCACCGACACATAAGTCTGGAGACATTCAAGACTTACGAAGATGTGCTTACAAAAGCTCTGCAAGTAGAAATGGATGAGGACATACCAGCATACTCCACTGATCATAGATTAGAAGAACAGCTCGAGAGCATACATAAGTCATTAAAAGAATTAAACCTCAAAAGTCAGGATATCTGGTGCATGAAGTGCTTGACGACCGGACATTCAAAAGACAATTGTCGACAAGACATTCGATTCGTGCAGACTAAATGTTTTTGCGACATTTTCCAAGAGCATGGAGACCACTCGACAACAGATTGCCTGTTCAACACGAAGAACGGCAAGGCATCTTGGTGTGTAATCTGCGAAACCAAAAATCATAACACGGCCGACTACCATCTAAATCTCAAGAACCAACAAAATTATCATGCAGTCTATCAGACCAACGCAGTTGCACAAAGTAATGAGCAAAGCCACGCGCCAAATGATAAGAACAATCAAAGATACGAAGTTCGAAGATACGAGTGCTGGTATGACAACCGACATGGAGGCTATGGAGGTCGAGGTCGATTCTCTAGGAATCGAGACAACCGACCATGTCAACCCATCCAATGTTTCACATGTTATAAGGAGGGACACCGACATGCAGACTGTCCATACAAGGATAGGACTGACCTCAAATTTTGTACTAATTATGGCATAGGGGATCACTCATTAGAGGATTGCCCTATTATGCTTGAAAAGATAAATAAAAAGAAGAATGTTAATGTCTTGTCATGTGTGCAAAAACATGATACTATCAATACAAATAATTTACATATCGTAACCCGACAAGGGACGAAAACTGGGAGTGATAACCCCCAAATAAGCAAGATAAAAGAGAAAAATGTTTATCCTAACCCAATTAAAGAAAAACAAATATATAAAGATGCAACAAATATATTTAGAGAATTTGAATGACAGGAAGAACCAAACGACAATCGACATAACACAATAAAAGAATTAATACAGCTAGTATAGACAGATAACTCAGTATCTCAATTCATTGACTTATTATATGAAATAAAACACAACAACACTGAAAAACAAACGAAGAATATCTGCAGTCTAAATAAAAAAGATAAAAGTGATGCCGACCCACTTGTCAACTTGGAAATTGAAGGATACCATGTCCGACAAGTTGTACTCGATTTCGGATCACAGGTAAATATTATGACTCGACATACATGGGAATAGTTAGGTAGACCTCGACTATATGGGTCAGGTATATACCTGAAACTAGCCGACCAAGGCCTAATTGAACCTATTGGGGTCTGGAAAAATGTGGACACCACAATTAAGGGAATATCAACCAAAGTCAACTTCAAAATTATTGACCCTAAGGAAGGATCCAACTCCTTCCCAGCATTAGTAGGTCGACCTTGGGGAAGAAAGATGAAAGCGTCAATATTCCTAGATAAAGAGAGAATAAAATTAAAAGCAAACGGACAAAAGGTCATTGTACCTATTCATCCATCGCAACAAGAACCTTGGACAGAACCTATCGATGAAGAAGTTGATATCCGACAAATTTATCAGATACAAAATAATGCAGATTATACAGAACCTAATATCTATGGAGAACTTCATTTGGGCAACCAAGACTCAGTAGGATATAATTTAGATGCATAATTATATGATTGGGAAGTCAAGAACTACAAAACACAAGCAAGAGGGTGTTGGACTATCCAAAAAGTACAGAAAAATCCAACCCGATAGTGCTTCATAGTGTCCATTGTACCAAAAATATTTGAGAAAAAAATTAGGGAATACCCTACTTTAAAACCTACAAATATAAATAATATACAAAAACCAAGATACAAGGAAAGAGAATCACCAGTCATGCACATAGAGTAAGTGTCCAAAAATATTGGTGAACATGGTCGACTACAAAGTTTAGTAGAAATTTTTACAGGACAAGCTACTAGATGGTGGGATACCCATCAGACAAGACTGCAGACCTGGACAACAGCTTTGACTTACTTTGTAGAAAGGTTTGGAGGAAAGAAGTTAACCAACCAAGCTCAGATACCTATTTTCATTCAAGGACAGAATCCAGAAAACCATATTAAGACATGTGAAAAAGAATGGAGAAGACTTGGGTACAAAGATGAACGCGCATGGCTGCATCTGTTTTCATCAACCCTCACCGACTTACCAAACAAATCGTATAAGATGGAGGAAGCCCGAGGTGAAAGATTCCTATGGCCTGAACTCAGAGAAAATTTTATCAAAGATTTCAACTTTATACCACAAAATAAGAATTTGGTTGAAACAACAAAAAAGATTAAAGAATTTATACAGCCGACGAAAAACAAACCTTTAAAAGACAAGGACAAACAATGAACTGTAACAATATACAAGCCAGGACAATACCACAGTCAACAAGACTACAGTTAGAAAATGAAAATATAGAAGGGAAAAGTTTTAGATGGAAATCAAACCATGTCGAAATGACCAAACCTATTCGCACAGTACTCAAAGTTGGAACCACCGACAAGGACAATACCGACCAAATGACTGCAGCCGACTTCCCTGCCACATTCTCATAGTTTAAAGAAGGAAGTCGACCAATCAATGAAGCCAAAGCACCAGAATGGCTAGATGCTAAGGTCAAAACTAGAGAGTTCGACATCTCAAATGATGACCGACCAAAAATGGAAAATATTGGAGACTACTGGAGTGGAGAGCAGACAACCACTACTACATTTCGATCCAAAATCTGACGAAAAAATCGGACGACGCGTGGATTTCTCTTTTTAAACTTACCAAAAATCACAAGGATACATTATTTTTTTGTAAATGTGGCCACAAGCGTTGGTGAAGCGACGACTATTCTCATAACCGTCGGTTAAGCGACGGCACAACCGCCGGTTAAGCGACGGCACGTTATTTATCACATGATGAAACAATGTTATTCCTCCAAGCCTTAATCCATTGTAGTGGACTGTGGATATGGTTACAAATCTCAATGTCTTCAATCTAACCAAATCTTGATTAGGAAGCTTGATAAGAGTTTTATACTATTCCCTGAAATGTTACTGCCTAAGATATTGTTTTTATAGATAGGGAATGATCCATTTAATTTCTACAAATACAATTGATCATAACCAAAATTGAATAGAAAGAACAAAAATAGATATCACATTCATTCATGTATACTTAGCATGATAAATATTTCAATAAATATAAAAAACCATTTCTCCATTAATTTTCTTAAATTAAGTCTATATTTAAAATATAATAACTCCAATTAAATGATTTACTTTGTTACAATTTTAACTTTACCATAGGCAATATTGTACTTCTCTCTTATCAACTCCATTATTAAAAATTTGTCATTGAGTATTAGAAACTATTAAATGCAAGGCGTTCTATGCTATAATATTTTATAGATCTTATTACCTCATTTGATTTCAACTTATTTATACATATTGATGTTTATGATTTATGTTGTATAGGATTTATGATATAACTTAATATTTGGATTAATGCTTGATTTTTTAATTATCTACATTTAAAGAGAATTGATGTATATTTGTTGATAATCTATGTGAGAGATGTTAATGTAAATTATTGTTGTGTTCATTAATAAATTTATTTTCATGTTCTGGAGTGTTTCTCTCTTTGAATGTTTTAACCATGTAAACATTGATGTCTTGTTCTTTGGCCTATGTGTGAACAAAAATCTTAAAGGAATTCAACCTATGTGAATATGGCATGTTTTTTAACATGGTATCCAAATGCATGTGAAACTTTGGTCTTTCTTTGATCAAGATCCTAGCAGTTTGTGACAACTGTGAAAGGAATATTATGCTGACCAATGTTTGATTTTGACCATTGCATGATTCTGCGTGGTAGTTGTCTTGCATGCAAAACTATGCTTTTGATTCTACATTTTGTGAGAACTTTTAGGTCATTTGAACAATCCCGTTGCCTCTATAATGTCTTGTCTACTGGCGACGTTCTTGGTCGTTTGTTGCAATAGCAACGAACTGTCGAAGGATTGTTGTGTACATGTTTAATGAATAATGATAAATAATTATATGTAAAAATAAATCTCAAAGTCATGGTCATATTTAACAAACTGTCGAGGTGCTTCCTAGGGTACATTTCATTATATATAATTTAAATTCCCTATCAATTTTCATTTTTCTTTATGCGATAGATAAATTTAAACACTAAAGTTCAACTCCAAGCACCCTAAAGCTATCAATACTATCTCGATACTATCTCTTTTTATCTCTTTGCATTTAGCTAGTCATATTGTGTTATTACAACAGATTTCAAGGGATAGGTGGGAAACGATGGAAATTATGTTGATGCCATGGTGAAAATGACAATGACATTGATCACGAGGATGATGATGATGGTAACGACGACGATGATGATGAGGATGATGATGAAGATGAGGATGATGACGAATATGGTGATTATGATGATGATGTTGTCGATGATGATGATGAGGAGGAGGATGAGGATGATGATGATGATGACAATGACGATGATGACGACCAGGATGAGGATGAAGATGACGATGATGATGATGATGATGATGACGACGACGATGTGGATGATGATGATGATGATGATGATGATGATGATAATGAGGATGAGGATGATGATGAATATGGTGATGATGAGTATGAGTATGATGATGACGATTGTGATGTTAATGAGGAAGAGGGTGATGACACTAATGGTGAGGATCATGTTTATGAAGATGTTGATGATTATGAATATGATGATGACAATGAGGATGATGAGGATGATGAGGATGATGACGGTGATGAGGTGGGGGATGAGGATTATGATGAAGATGATGAAGATGATGAAGATGATGAGGTGGGGGATGAGGATTATGATGTAGATGATGAATATGATGAAGATGATGATGATGAATATGCTAATGATGATGATGAGGAGGAAGAGGGTGATGACGCTAATGATGATGATGATCATCATCATCATCATCATCATCATCATCATCATCCTCATCATAATCATCATCACCATCATCATCATCATCGACATCATCATCATCATCATCATCATTATCATCCTCATTGTCATCATCATCATCATCATCATATCATTAACATGTGATAATCATCATCAGTATTATCATCATCATTAGCATAATCATCATCATCATTGTTATCATCATCTTTAGCATCATCATCATCATCGCCATCATCATCATCATCATATTCATTGACATCATCATCATCATCATCATTATCATCATCGCTATTATAAAACAAAAATATATAATAATAAAACAAAACAAAAATATATAAAAAATACAAAAATAAAATATAAAAGAAAACAAAAGAAAAACAAAAATATATAAAAAATAAAATATATAATATAATATAATATAATAAAACTAAACTAAACTAAATAAAAAACAAAGAACAAAGAACAAACACAAATTACAACCCCGCCACAAACAAACCTCGCGACAGCACCAGTGAAAGAAAGAGAGGAGAGGGGTCACAGTGGATAGATGGCACACAGGGGACTATTAGACAGTGGATAGATGGCACATAAGAGATGGGTCACAACCCCTCCACCTCATCTTTTGTTTCTTCTTCTTGGGCTACCTCACCTTTCGTGGAATATGCAACAGGGACCATTCTTGATAACTTTCGTATTGCTAGCATTTTGACTCACCCCCACACGATACGTAAGACCCTTACAATGCCACAAGGATGGGATGGATGGTGAAATCATGAATGTCAATACCCTATCTGGGGGTCTGTAAGTAAGTAGTACTCCAAATATTCCACCGGACAAGTACCTATCGTTGGATCGTGCGATAGATGGCACATAAGAGATGGGTCGCAGGGGATAGATGGAAAGAAACCTTTAACCCATTACAGTTGTAGAGGAGGGGCCGAAGAGGAGAGGGTCGAAGAGGATAGGGCCATAAGGGACAGAGATCGTAGAGGAAAGGGAGGTAGAGGAGGGCCCGAAGAGGAGAGGGCCACATGGGATAGAGCTCGTAGAGCAGAGGGCCACAGAGGTCATGTAGAGGAGGCTTTGTAGAGGCATACAAGGATTTGAAGAGGTCACGCAGATGAAGGTTTGTAGAGGCAGAGGAGGGTTTACAGAGGTCACACAGAGGAGGGTTTACAGAGGCAGAGGAGGGTTTGCAGAGGTCATGCTAAGGCCAATAGAATGCCCCAAATCGGTGAGTAATCTATGTTTGCTTAAATAATTTTGATTTGGAATTATAAAAAACAAGTTCTCTATGCAGAAGAAATCTTTATTTAGCATGTATTATACTGGTATGGAAAAGGTGAAAAGACTATGTTCATAATATAGTTTAAAATTTGAACTTCTCTTCCCTTGAATTTCCCTCTCACTCTCTATGTGAGATGAGGGTCACTGCTGCTACATTGCATTGTAGTTGCGTCCTTTCCCACATTTAATCTTCCAGCTGTTGATTTTCTTATATTTTGACAGCCAAAGTATTCAAATAAGCACAAAATAACTTCTAGCAAATCTCTGTTGTTGCTTCAATTTGGAAATTATTGGGTTAGGTTCGAGTTGCTTCCTAATTTAGGGATTTTATAATAAAAAACCTAAAAATTATTTTACTTCATTGAAGATTCATGAGATAGTGAGGATTTTGTATCCTATTGTATAGAAAAATATTTGTGGCATTGTTGATGGATAGTTTAAGGTATCAACTCACTCTCCCTCCAACAAAATTTGGCCAATGCCCAACACCTTTTTCTTCTTTCCCACAACAAATATAACTAAGGTTTTTATTGACCCAGTCCCTCGTGATGCGACTATTTCATATTTTTTTTGTAACTTGTTACATATTATCACCTTGCTATTGCTAACAAACATAGATTCTAGTGAAAGTTTCAGTGATGCTTCCCTAGTGTTTCCCATCCACATCCTACTCTAAAATATTGAACAATCATATTTTGGGCCTCTCCTCCAAGTGTTTCTAGTATCACGTGTATATGGGTGTTACTTGAGTAAGATAGACATTGACACATAGGTAGGAAGTATAGGCTACAAGCGAGGAAATGAAATGAATGTCACTTGTGACGTACAAAGTTGGATGTACCCCTATGATTAATTCTAATATCTTCCTACATCTAATTCACTTTCTATTTTTGTATTTGCAATTATGCCTATGTCTTTTATAATTTTTCAATTTTCCTATGAGAACCAAGTTGGAAGCTAATCCTATTAAGACTTTTTGAAGTTCAACATGAAATTGAGAAAATTTTCTTCTCACTTCTACTCTAGAATGTCATGATGTTGTAACTTCCCTATTGGATTCTTGTGGTTCACCATAACTCTTTAGTATTCCAAGGAATGGGTGAAGTATTCAACCATAGCTTTCATCCTTCTTAGTAAAAAACATAGGAACAATGAAGAAACTATTAAAATTATGTTTCTTGTTATAATGCAAGAACAAGGCATTTTCCACATGTGATTAGATATAATGGGAAGTGGAGATGTAACTACAAGGTTATAATGGCAAGTGGAGATGGGGAAGTCAACCTTCTCAAGGACTTCTATGCCCATACCAAGTCCCTAAAGGTTCCCCTGCATCATAGGTCAGCGGATGCTTTCTGCCTCCGGAAGATCAAGCCAACTTGGTTTGCATGAGTTCTCAAATGATTCCATGGGACCCCTCTCAACATACAACAAACACTTCCTGCATCTTGAGGAATCCCATGACTTGTCAATCTTGAATGGTCTCCCCTACTTTCCTAACTCCAACAGTTTCACATGTTTCCCTCATGTTGGGGGAATTAGTAAGGTAGACTACATCCTAGCCAACCAGGATTTGCTTCAATGTATCCTCTAGCTATTTTTTATCTAGATACCTATATCTGACCATACCCCTCTCATTTTTCCATCATGCTAATCATGCCCTGGGGGGTTGAGACCCAAGATGGCCTTTTATGCAAAACACTTCCTATAGCTTAGGGATGGTATTGTATGGCCCCCTTAAACACTACAGCACTAGATGCATGGGCTCAAGATCCCCTTAAGCCAATTCATAGGGGGTTCTTGTCATCTTCAAGTGAATGCTGAACACCAATTCCATAGAAGAACAAATTATGTCAACTCTGCCATAGGCATAAGGAGAAAATAGTGAAGCACTTCATATTCAAAAGCCCTTGGTATTATGAGATATGTGATCAATTCCATTGCTTGATCAAAATCTCATGATTCCCTCTCTACCTTTTTCAATATCCAAATCAGTGGTGCCTAGCGCTTAAATGGGAGAGGCAGTCAGGTTTAGATCTTATATTCTTCAAGTACCAGCCTGGCTAGAGACTACTAATTCGATCACATCTTTCTTCTGGTGCTCCCAATGCATAGTGGCCCCAAGAGGCATGTAGAGACTCGAGAGTATCACCATCTCAACCCCCAGAGTCATCAGACCCTGAGAGGCAATTCAAACCCCCATAGTGAGACCCATACAGAGTTATTGACTTAGAACTCGAGACAATCTATGTAGAACCAACAAGTAACAATCATCCTCCAGTTCCTAGAATCGGGCCACCTCTTCTAAATAGAGAGACATTCCCCAAGCTAGATTCAACTCTTCCAACCAATACTCTGTCTAGATATCCTTTCCTTCAACCTCATATGGTAGAAGAGTTGCACATTTGGTAGTGGTAACTATAGATGAGGACAATGCCCTCCTTCCAACCACAGGCACTTGGAGCCTTGAGGCTCTTTCCCTTGTACCGTCTTCAAGAGCATTGTTTTTCAATTTAGCTTTT
>LPNX010370596.1:48781-100161 GCA_001517045.1 Pseudotsuga menziesii | reverse complement strand
CACTCACTTATGCACAGATGTTATTAGAAGAGCCCACATTTGGATGGATCATTATCCCAACATATCCAATCAAATCCTTGACTAGTTGACTGTCTATACACCTATACACATATATGAGCACATTCAGTTAACAATTCCTTGATATTGGTGCAGGGTAGTACAGTCTAGAAAATATATACAACAATGTGAATCATTCTTGCCCGAAGTTGTGGTCAAAGACTATTTTCAAAATGAACGTATATATTTTTCATTTTTGTGTGATTCAGGTGGTTTGGCACAAACATTTCATAAATTTGAATAATGGGCACAATATCTCCAACATGTTCTATTTAATATCATATTCATTTAACATAATATCATAGTGCACACAGTTCCCTCATCTTTTACTCTTCCTCTACAAACAATCAATTCAAATCCAATGCAAGCTATTATGAGCAAGGAGTCATCAGATCAAAACCACTGACAAACAAGATTTCTGCCATTGATGGAGGATGAATAATTTTATGGTTTGGCACTTCCAAAAGACACATAGGAGCCATCATGATAAATAAGGTGAACATCCTATCTGCAATGATGCATGATAAAGAAGTGGCCTCCACCCATGACAGAGTTGCTTCTGACAGGAATTTAAGTAGGGGTTTATTCAATCCTAGCCATCATTTAGAGAAGATTCAATCAAAGGAACTGTAGAGCATTAAAGGAGTTACATAATGGTCAAAGAAAAGAAACCCGAGTGCTTTCTTGATACACCCAAAGGAAAAGATGAGCCACTGCATGAGGAGAAGAAGTATTGAAACTTGAACCTATCACAAGGTCAATATGAAGCCATTGAATGTTTAAGTAAAAGTGAAGGTATGTTAAATAGAGTAAAACTCAATTTAAAATGGGTTCCATTGAAGAGGAAATGAAATATATCGAGGGTTTGTTCTTACTGATATAGAAAAATCCAAGTTCCGATCTTTGTGATAAATTGTTTGTGGGAGTGACAATCTCTTTGCTATGTGGTTAAAATGTTTGGTTAACACATCGTTCTTTTCACGATTTTGGGGACACCGAGAAATGTTTCTCTTGGAATTTCACCATCATAGGTGCACAGGGAGTGTGCCCCCATGGGAAGTGCATCTCTGTGTAACACTGGTTTCACAGTATGGGGGGGGAATATTTATTAGAAGTTATTATATTTTAGTCTGTTTACATTTGGCTTTAGGCATACGTGTACACGACACTTGGTATCATAGTTTGTTGTTTTTGTAAATTGAATATTCTTTATGATGTCATTCTTTACAGCTATCAGCATTCTATAGTTCTGAGCACATACTAAGAAATGTCATGGTTATAATAAAAAATGATTATGTCTATGTGGAATAATTGTGTTTTTTGGCTTATGCTTTTCAGTGGAATGCTTTGTATGTTGAGAACATGCTTAGAGTGGAGAGCATTGCTGTCGGGGAAATTATTGGTAGTAGAATACTTATGGCAGTGGTGGACAAGCTTATTGAAATTGATGTAAGTAACTGGGCATATTCAACAGAAAACCAATGTGCATCATTGATATTTCTCATTTCTAAAATTTTGGTTTTTATAATGAAATTCTAAATTTTTGGACCATTTGTGTTAGAAGGTTGTCTAGACTCTAAATGCCCTTCTTATTGTATTTGAAATCTAGGTTGAAATAAAATGGGAACACATTTTACATGAAGACTCAAGCAAGGTCTACATATTTGACATGGAAATGGAAGATGATGAAGAAAATGAAGAACCTGGGAAACCTGGTAGTGAGGTATCCATATAAATTGTATAGTGTTTCCTTGAAATAGCTTTGATTTACAGTAACTGGCATGCATGTTCCAGGACAAGCAATATTTCTTCTCATTTTGTATAAATTATCTAATTGCATATTGTTGATTTGGGTTGTAGGTCTATTGGATGGTATAAAATTTTGAAGAATAGAAAATTGGATGGTATAAAATTTTGAAGAAGATAATGGCAATGCATGTCATTGATATTCTGGAATGTGGCATACCCATCTATGCCCTCCATGCTAGACATCGGGTACTCACCTCACCGTACCATGAAATTCCACCATTAACTAGTCATACATAGTGGCTGTGAATCGATTGGCTTCCAACAACACCAACATGGATTTTGTATGCTACAAAAATGTGGAAACATTTCATAAACAGAGATCTTAAGAGATATCCAGCAATTGTTCATTGATATGCAGAATTAAGTTTCCGTCAAATTAACCATTCCATCAATATAATTCACATGAGCAATAGCAGTCAAGGAATTAATGCTCATAAATACACAATATGGAAAAAAAACACTGTAGTAGAGATAAATACCTAGCTTTTCCCAAAGAGTTTTCCATCACATTGGTTGGAAAGGAGTGATTCACCCCCCAAACTTAGGAATATGCTGTGGATGCCACCCACAAGTCAGAGTAAGAGACCACAAGGGTAAGACAAGTCAGTGGGATTTATTTCCCACTCAATCCAACTCATATTGGTCCTAACTCAGCTAATGGATTTCAATTCAGACCTTGGGGCATGGATCACCCTTCTAGTTGGAAGCCCTCAACTTCCAAACAACAACAACAATCCCCTCCCTTGAGACTATGAGACACATAGTGGACCAATTCTTCTTCCAATTCTGGACAATCTTCTATCATGATTTTTTTTCTTTTTGGCCTCAAATGTTAGGAGAAAGACATGTACAATGGTGGTGTTGCTGCCGCAACTGTTTTCCCCCCCAAATCAATGTTCTAATTTCTGGGCCCCCTCCTCATTTTTTTGTATGGCTTGATTGTTGAACTTTTGAGCTCCTTGAGCGTGTTTTCTTCCGTGTCTCTGAAGGTGGATGTCAGTAATTTATGTATGCCTTGTTCATTTTTGGTTTGAGTCGTGAATGTGTGGTCGAAGAGAAAAAAAAAAAATTGCTGTTCTTTAGCGCATCCTTGGTGAAAAGAAGCGATTTTGGTTACAGCCGATCCTTAGCACTGCTCAAATATTTCAGTTTCCCTATAAGCAGGCCTCTTTTACTGCTGGATCGGGGGCTGCGAAGTTTCAACTTTTTCGCCATTACGGCTCCTAGACTTTTCTTTCGTCCGATTTCCTGAACCGTCCGACGCCCGATTCCTTTAGTTTAAATCGCTTGTCTGTAGCTTCTGTTCGCCCGCCGTTGCGGCCGGGAAGAGATAGCCAGCTTCCGATCTGAGTCTCTTCCGACGTCCAACTTAGTTTCCCGTCCGTTTCGCGTGCTCTCTGGCCCTCCTCCTCCGTCGTTGCGGCTGCTAAAATCTTCGGCTTCCGAATCTAAAACCGTCCGACGTCCGACTCATGACACCGCCCACCCACGTTTCGCCTGGCTGCGACTTAAACTTCACCCGACATTGCGGCTAGCTGTTTCCCTAGGCTCCCGAACTCGCTTCTCTCTAACTGCCGACTTGTTTTTCCCTCCGGCGACCATAGAATATTTCCAGGCCCGTAGGTGGTTCGCTCGGCCATTTCCTTGTGGATTGGTTAATTGATGATATTTGTCGTTTGAATCATGGTCTTAATTTGAACGCAGGCAATTTCCAGGTGACCGGTCAAGCTGCCACGACGAGAAGAAAGACTAACTCATTTGGTAGAGGTATGACTGAAAGGAGGCAAATAGAAGACGAAGTCCTGAGCTGTAAAGACATGATACCAGAAACAGATCAGTTACCAAGTTGTCATGATCACATAATGACAAAAGATCGGAATGTGAGGAGTTTGAGAAACCGAAAGACCATGCGTCTGGAAAAGAAAACGCTCTGTGATTATAGTTGAAATAGAGGGACGAGGCACAGGAACAGGGCTTTTTCCGCTGGAAAATTTTGTACATGTTGGCTTGTAAGGGGAACTACTTCGTTTTGCAAAGGAAACTGCAATTTTTTGTCTATCGGAGAGAGTGTAAAGTGGAATATATCAATGCAACTCAATGAATAATGTTGAAGAGGAACTATTTCATTTTCAGCTGTGTTTCATTTACTGTAAGAGTATTTAATGTTCTGAACCTATGTTCTGGTTAAATGTTCTTCGGTAGTTTTTGGGATATTTTTCACTGTGAGCAATAAATGTTGTTATAAAATGATCGGCTATCTGGTTATTTAAATATCTGTAAGTGTTCATGTACTTTAGAAGAAGTATTAGCTATCTGTGTTTCCTTTTAATGTATGTGAAAATGTATTGCTCATTCGAAATGATAATCTTGCTCCCTAGGGATAGTTTAGATAGTTAGTTTATTTCTTGTTGTATCTGGTTTGGTTGCTCGTGAGCAAAAGACGAGAGGTAAGAACCTGCGCATCACTTTGTGACCGCTCCCTGCATCTTGATCGCCCTGCATTTAGTTAGGCACTTGATATCATTTCTTTAAGTCAAAATACAAAAACTCGGTGGGTCGGGCCGCAACCGGTAAAACCTCAGCTTTGTTTCTTGACCTACGGTAGCCGAACCGCAAACCGGATGGATTCCCTATTCCAAACAGTCAACGGGCTAGTTGGAAACGTTGATTGGGGGGAATCCCTTACTGTTGCCGCCTGCGAATTTACAGGCCTCAACAGGTGGAAAACCCACAGAGAAACATTTTCCCTTTACCAAATCGAGGGGGCATTGAGGCTTTACCCCTTCCCCTTGTACCCTCCTCTAAGGCATCCCTTTAATCCCTTTAGGGAGTTTTTGTTTTGCTTTTAGTTGTTGGCCCCTTAGTAGTCCATGTATCCCTCTAGATTTCCCAACAACACTTTCTTTATAGCTATTAGAGTTTATATTTTAGATTAGATGTGCTTTTGGCTCATATATAAGGGTGACCCTTGTGCCTCCATAGTGTATTGATACTATTGTATTTAGTGGCCCCATTGACGTATTTGTGGTCACTTGTTGGAAATTAATAAATTATCTTATCTTATTTCATGATTGGGTACTTCGATAAACTTAATCATCCTTCTTATAGCCATGTATCTCTATCTTTCAGCCAATCACAACACTAGTGCAAGCATTTCTCTTCTTTGCTACAAAAACCTTTAGGAAATCCATCCTAGCAAGTGCTCCAATGTAGGCAAGAAGATTCCATTTACTGATTTTTGTCTTGGAAAACTTGGTACGTTAGTCTCTAACTCAGATAGTTGGAAATAGACAAATAAATGTGGGTAACAAGGTTATTCCTTGCCTAATGCCTTTGCTCACACTACAATCACAAAATTCTCATCTAGTTCAGTCAATCCTCATCTTCTACCTACGACCAAATTGTTTGGTTTTCTATAGGATTGCATAGGTTCTCAACCTCATGATTTCCAGGTGCATGTTGCGTTGATGAGATGAGTTCATTCTTGAGATATAATTTGATTTCCATTCTAGGATGGGAGGAGAATCTTTCCAAGAGAAAATTATTGCTCATATATACCTTGGATGGCCTGAGGTATATGTGCCTCCCCAAAATGTAATGAATTTTTGTATGAAGCAAATTATAATTTGTTTCACTTCTAGATTGAGGTTTGTGGCCTGGACAAAAGTTGTCCTATGGTCTCCAATTCATGTCCATGGATTCTTTACTGTCCTTTATCGATTGAGCAATGTCCTATAGGTTCTCCTCAGTGATGCTTTTCTTTTCTAGTTACCAAAGGGGTCATCCTCACTACAACTCCATTAGGCCTTTGT
Organism: Pseudotsuga menziesii; assembly: GCA_001517045.1. Classification (NCBI taxonomy): domain Eukaryota; kingdom Viridiplantae; phylum Streptophyta; class Pinopsida; order Pinales; family Pinaceae; genus Pseudotsuga; species Pseudotsuga menziesii. The sequence goes on along the minus strand of LPNX010370596.1, from coordinate 94,483 downwards.
GGAACATTAGGAGAGTTTCAGTTGATTGCTCCAAGTTTCCTCCCAATATTATCTAGGCAGGCTCTCTCCACCCTAATTATTATTCTTAGGATATCATAGGCACCATTTCTGCAGTTGACATGGGGCCAAAATTTGAGTTCCTATTAGATGCAAAAAAGGCCTTGAGACTTAAGATGATAGCATTTTATTTTCTCAAAAGTTGCAAGCTACTCGCTGGAGGAAATTAAATGTCATATTTAGTTGATAACTCAAAAAATAGTACATATAGCAGTGCCCTCCGATTGTGTTCTCAGTTAAGTGCAGAAGAAGATTCAACTTGATAATATCTAAACCTATATTCCTCAAAAATGAATGAAAATAAGTCCATTGTCAAGAGTCAAGACAGTTTCTCCAGAAGTAGATCAACTAAGCGAATTGAGGGCCAATGGAACAGATTCTAAATCCTCTCCCATTTCTCTTGAGTCTTTCAAGTAGTCAAATTTTTAACATACCTCAAAAATTAATAAATTATCCATAATTTATAGTGTTCCTCTTTCAAGTGATATGGCTGAGCAATACTAGCATCTCTTTCATTACCCTGTTTGCTTCTTGCAGCTTATCATTTGTGTCAAGTGACCTAATGAGAACACTAAAAGTCTTAAAGTTTGGCAATAGCCCCTTTTTAATCATTTCATCATAAAACATCAATGCATCTTGCATTCTACCTTCCTTACAAAGCCTGATGATAGATTCCATATCCTATGAACTGACATGAGTGGCCAAAACCTCCTTCAGAATTTCTTCATCTGTATTAGCTGTCAGCATGGAAGTTGTATCAATGTCATCATCATTGAATGACCTATCAAGTTGCATAGTACAACTTGAAATACCAGAAGTTGGGCACTTTGTTATAAGAAACATTCGCACGTGGGTACATGGACATTATGGTATCAAATCGAGCAGTAAAGTCATGTTCCTCCCTTATATGCCAATGTATAGGGGAGGGGACACTACAATGGTGAGGCTGGACTACACTTGTATGTAGCTATTGTGTACATGGTCAACATGCACTCTACCATTGTTGAGAACAAGCACTCAGGAGCATGTCAAGGAATATGCACCTGTTCTTTGCTTATGTGGATTTTTTTGCATGTCACTGAAGCATGTGATGAAATTGAAATTAGGTCAGGAACAAAGTGAATCTCTTTTTAGTCTCAAACATGTTGAATATATCACTGTGAATCCAACTGTGTTGTAGATATCACTGTGAATCAAACACTCAGATAATGCCATCGCAGAGTTGGATTTGCTTTTGTTTTTAAACTAGGGGAGAGCTTGTCATCTGAAGATGATCTTGTAAGGTAGCACTGAACAAGTTAATAGACATTGCTTAGAGACTTGTAATAACTAATAAGTAAGGTTGGATGCATGCCCCACTTGGAGGCATGTTTGCAGACCTACAAGAATGGTGGCACAATTTTGTCATGTGATGTTATGGTTTTACTGCCATGATTGAAAGGGCTTGATTCAAGGTGATAAGATAATTGTATTTTGAAACTAAGAAGACAAGTTAACAACTTAACACACTCATATAGCATCTCTAAACTATCGAAAGACCATCTATTGATGATCATATTAGATATATTCATCAAACCTTAGATGCACATAGATTTGCGGATGGTGCAAAAGATGAGCTGATGTTCTTATCTATATCCGTATTTTCTAAATTTCATTGGTTTTACATTTCTAGGCACCAAATTATCACTTTAGAGGTTTCCCTGGAAATTGGGAGCACTTTTGAACTATTATTTGTAGATGTACCCAGGTCAATATCTTTAAAATTGGAACAGTAATACCTGTTATAAATTCCATGCTGACTTGGAAACATCTCTGGCAACAGTATGTCCTTGTAGCTTTCAACTGCATTGTCGTCTTATCTGGGTGATGGAAGGTAAACCTTAAGATAAACCCAGCATAGGATACAGTTCAGTGATTTATACTGTTGAAATTGAAATTTTATTGATGTTCGTGGGTGACCACGCTTCCAATGTGATGGGAATATGTATTATTAACATTATATGTGATGCAACTGGTCAGGGTTGCGTAAAGCATGTTGGAAAGGTATAACATTGATCCATCAAGATCAAACTTAAATGAAAATATATCAGTATCACAAAATGATAAAATGGCTACATGCTTCCATAGTTTACTAAAAAATCCAACTACATGGGGCCTAGAGTGGGCAGGCTCTTTACAGAAATCCTCACCTGCTGCCAATTGCAAATTCCAATGCAGAAACAATATATTTGTACCAGCACCAAGGTAGGAGACCCATAATGTCTATCATCTACAACTGTAAAGTCACGCAAAATCTGTTGGAGGGTATCAAGGGCAGTAGGCATTGAGGATGTGTGCTCTGTCAGATTCTCAAAGGGAATTGTCTTCGACATCTAGAAATAGTAGTGTGTTCTTCTGCTGAAACAAAAGTGTGTTAAAGTTGAGGAAATCAATTCTTATTTGGTCTGTTAGGGTTGTTGAAATTGTTTCCCATTTTCTAACAAAAGGCTCAATTGTAACCTGAGCCCTTGGTAAGTTCATTCCAAGTGAATCGAAGTAGAGCTTAGTGTCCTGAATCCTAATTGGTGGTATGTGGAGCTGTCAGCCCATCATCTGGGCATATATTGGCATTGTGTTAAGATTTCTACATTATGTAGAGGAATTGTTGGGTTTTAAATTTTTCTTGCTTACCAACTGGTCCTAGATGCTTGCAAAATATGTGAATGATTAGTTGCTGTCTACTTTATTTTTTCTAATCGTTGCTAAAAAATGATGCTAACTTTGGTTAATTGGAGTTCTGCAGGCTAGCATTGCTTCAACAACATCTGAGAAAGTCCAAGCTTCTGAGAACACATTAAACGGGAAAGCAGCAACAACTGAAAATAGGGAAAATAGAGATACAGATGTGGAGGCTGTAGCTGAGCAGATGGGTTCATTAACTGTTACCACAGAGGTTTATGTTTCTACCTCTTTAGAATAGACAAATCCTGAGATAATGGATCTGGATAAACGTATTCGAGCATTGAAGAAAAAGGTACATACATTTGTAGAAGTGAACTTTATAGTGATCTTATAAAGGTGATTACGAGGATTCTGTTTGTGGCATTGTGCTTCTAATAACCTCTCAGATGTAATGTGTATATGGCTTCTTGGTAACATTATTATGTAAAATGTCACACAGGTGTAATCAGGCATAAGTTGTTTGTGGCAAGCTAGCTACACTGGGGAAGCTACCAGAAATTTATAATTATCTTTTGTATTCACATACAGGGAATACTGAATCGTTTCTAACGTCTATGAATGTATGGAAAGATGATTTGTTCATGCACTAAAAATAAGCTTATTTTGTGAACATATTCGTCTGACAGAGTCACAACAAGCATCTATGGCTGGTGAAGGAACAATGAATCCTGAGCAAAGAGAAAAGCTGGCTAAATTGGATACGTGGCGAAAGGAATTGAAGGACCTCGAGGAGAAAAGAATGGTGTTGAGGTCTTAAGAATTGGATTTGTCTACAATGTACATTATTTTTTATACTTGTTACCTGTTTGATTATTCCTATTGGCATAAGTTTATGGCGTTCACTTGTTTGGATTTGGTTTTCATCACTCGAGTACAACTAAATTATGTAATACTTTGTTCTGTTACAATTTCTATTGGATTTAATAACTTAGGTACAACTAAATTATGAAATACTCTATTCCCTTACAAGTTTCATGCTCAAACTATATGGAATTTGAGGACTCCATCATTACTCTTGTCTTTAGCATTCTTTTCTTTTGATTCCTACATTAGGACACAAAATGTGGTCAAAGTGCAATGTCATCTACTGTTGATATTTTAAGGACAAGAAGGATGACATTGCTGTGCAAAATCTTGACTCTGGACCAACTAAGAGTGAGATGCTTGTCCAATATAAAACTAGGAAGCAACATGTGCCATTACAAAGACCAACCTTGACATAAATCATAACATATGGAAATGGTATGCTTACCACAGGGTAATCATGCACAATGAACTAATTAGGCAAGACAATTTATGAAGCTAAATCAGATAATCAGAAATAATTACATATAGGAGCACACATGATTGACACAAATATTTGGGCAAAAATATAGTACTGGAATTTAATTTAACTAATAATTTTGTGCAATAATGATATGAACATTATGAAGCTTTGCAACATAGCTATCCGTCTATCAACCGACTATGACTAACACCATGAACTGATGAAGCCCATTGCAATTTTAAATCTAGGTATAAACAATATAGTTTGAGGAAATACGAAGTGTTTCACATCTGGTCTATTTGTATGACGATCTGGTATGATCATTGAACTTCCACTTGAAACCATAAGCTGAGTAGTCTATCCACCCCATTGTATTATGCCACGCCATTAGATGCACTTGACTTCGTGTTGCACTTGCACCTAAGTAATTTGCACAACTGAACTTGTCACACTAATGGACTCTAAAGTTACCCCTACCATGTGCATTGTGTCCATGGCACAACTTGACTTGACACTCTAATGGACTCTAAAGCTACCGCTATAATGTGCATGCCCATACTCAGACAAGTATTCTAGGTTCAACTTCCTCTAGTGTGACTGCTTTCATCATGGACTTTATTGATCTTTGTCTCTTTCCTGGTTCAGTGGTGCCAGAAAGTTTACTCAGAAAATGAGCACTATATAGGTGTATGGTAGAACATAATTGCATTATAAACAATGTATCTGCAATATTGGTGAAAATATGTGCCCAAGGTATCCAAAATTTGCGTAGAAACTGAGCACAATATATAGAAAATTGTATTATGAAAAATCTCTGGTGGAAATCTGTGCCCATATGCTTGAATATTGGTTAGAAAATGAGTACAATTTCTATTCCCTAACCTACAGATAATATGCTTAGAATATGAACACAAAATCTGTGCCATTGATGCTACATGAAGGTCTAAAAATTTACTGCAAGATGTGCAAAAATTGGGTAAGATTGGAGATTTCTTGGTTTACATTGGCATGCGAGTGAGTGGACCTGGTTACAGCTTGTCATGTTTGCATAGATTGTCAAGTTTAACAAGTTTTGACTTAAGTCTGATGTAGCAAGCCAATGCTGCCTTGTTCTGGTTAGATTTGACCTAGTTTTGGATTCGGGTTGAGTTAAACTGGCAATTTTGGGTATAATAGAGCAGGGCTTGCTTTGCTTTACTCTTCTTCTTTGTCATTTTATTTGTTTAACCTGTAATTAACAGGTTCTTGAATTGTATGAATACCAACCTCCAGGGCATTTAGGAGTAGATATTACTTTTGTAAGGCTTTATCATGTGCTGTAGCGTTTTATCTGAACGAGGCATATGCTACTAGGGGAAGATTTTGATTAGATACAAAGTTATAGCTTGCATGGCATCATGTTAGATTCAAACACTTTAATTTGTGATCACTTGATGTGCGAAAGCTTGTTGTTTGTTTTCAATCACTTTGTTTAGAATTTTTAAGAAAATGAGCTTCATTGGCTGTGTTCCCATTGTCTTAATTTGTGCTTTGCACCATTTGTAGAGCATCCTGCCATGCTAGGGAAACTTCCCCCTCTATAATTGGTTGGGTCTTTTCATATGATAAGGTTTTAAAAAGGAGACTATGCAGCCACAATCTTTCTTGGTAGAAGGCACATGGAAGATGTAAAGGGCTTTTCATTATAGTTACTCATCTTTTCTTTGGGGTCATTGTAGACGAGCACCAACCGCTGCATATAGATATATCAAGTGTAAGTTCTTGACTTTGAATGTAGACATCTTGTATTCAAGGAAGCCATAGTATGGTAATGTAGATGATTGGGTTTTCCTGATCCCCAAATGTAGACCATCAAGTTTGGAAGTGTTCATTTTACTTGCTCAAGTTTTCTTATTAGCCATCATGGTAGATTAGCACCAACCATTGCCTTGACATGATAGTGATAATTTATTGACTCTGAATCTAAACATTGTGTAGTTTGAGAAGCTAGAGAATGATAATGATTGGAGTGCAGGACAATAACACTTCAATATTGAGGAGCCAAAATGAGTGATGCAATCATGCTTGACATGAAAAAATGTGGTAAGCAGAAGCCTTTCATATCAAGAACTAAGTTCAGGGTTTCAGCTATACATCATTAAAATTTAATATTGATGGCACACATATCAGGAATTGGCTTTTTCGTAGAGGCGAGAGCAACAGAATCTGGCATTTGTATTTTTTTTTTTAAACTTATAGTCGTCGGTTAAGCGACGGCCTGTAGGTGATTTTTTTTTTTTAAATCCACAGCCGTCAGTTAAGCGATGGCCTTACATTTATTCGATGGTAATTAACCGACGCTTAAGTTTTCATTATCATCGTTTAAGCGACACCTATTTAAAGTTTAAATGATAAATAATATGAATTAGATGTTCGATAACCGACGATTTACATTAAACTGACGGTAATTAAGCGACGCTTACGTTTTCATTATCGTCGTTTAAGTGACGCCTGTTTAAAGTTTACATGATAAATAATATGAATTAGATGTCAGATAACCGACGATTTACATTTATCCGACGGTAATTAACCGACGCTTACATTTCCATTATCGTCGTTTAAGCGACGCCTGTTTAAATTTTAAATGATAAATAATATGAATTAGATGTCGGATAACCGATGATTTACATTTAAACAACGGTAAAATTTTCTGTCACTTAACTGACGGATTTTAAAGATGTCGGATAACTGACGAAAATCCACCGACGCTTAAAAAAATTCATAGTGTCGTACATGCGACAGGGGAAGTGTCGAAAATCCGACAATACGACCGTCGGATTTTTGGTCGAAATGTAGTAGTGAATAGAAATAGTGAACCTCTTAAAAGAGTTCCAAGATGTATTTGCTCGATATTATATAGATCTCAAAGGTTTAGTCCACAAAATGGGTGAAATGAAAATTGACACTAAACCTGATGTTCGACCTCTAAAGAAAAGGCCATATAAGCTAGCTCATAAATACAAAGAGATAGTAAAAAAGGAGATTGATAACATGCTTGCAGCAAGCATCATCTACCCTATTGACCAATCAGAATGGGCAAGTCCAATGGTTGTTCAACTTAAGAAACATGATCCAACCAAATTAAGAATATGTGTCGACTTCAGGGAGCTAAATAAAGTGACACTAACATACCCATTTCCAACTCCTTATGCAGATGAAATATTAAATGAAGTTGCAGGACATGAATGCTACTCATTTACAGATGGATTCTCAAGTTATAACCAAGTGCCAATAGCTAAATAAGATCAGAAAAAGACAACATTTGTATGTGAATTTGGCTCATTTGCTTACAATGTTATGCCTTTTGGATTAAAGAATGCACCTGCAGTATTCTCTAGAATTGTGGTCAAAACATTCCAAGAATATATTTACAAAACCATGGCAGTATACTTTGATGATTGGACAATATACTCCATGTTAAAAGATCATTGCAAGTGGCTAAGGCTTATGTTGGAAAGATGTCGACAAATCCAGTTAGCTTTGAACATCAGGAAGTGCATATTTGTGACATCCATAGGGATATTGTTAGGACACATTGTCTGTAAGGAAGGTATTAAGGTAGATTTTGCAAAAATCAAAATTATCCTCGACCTAAAACCACCAGTGAACTCAAAACAAGTCAGAGTGTTACTAGGTCATACAGGCTATTATAGAAAAATTCATAAGATACTACTCAGATATGACCTATGCACTAGAAGAACTATTAAGGGAAGATAAAGAGTTCGACTGGACATAAGAGTGCCATATATCATTTGAAAAACTAAAAAGAAAACTAGTCGAAGCACCAATCCTAAGGTTTCCAAACTAGTCGACTAAATTCCATGTCCACAACGACGCATCAGGCCTAGCAATAGGAGCAATCCTAACTCAACCAGGAAATGATGGAATGGATTATCCTATAGTTTACAGTAGCAGAAAATTAAACAAAGCTAAGAGAAACTATTCGACAACAGAAAGAGAAGCATTAGGAATGGTCTTCGCACTACAAAAATATCGACATTATCTCCTAGCTAACCCATTTATATACTACACTCACCATCGAAATACATAAAATATTGTAGAGTTGGATGGATTTCCAACATCACCTAGTAGTGACAGCTCCAGCAATTGTCGAAGTCTGTGAACAGAAAAGACCAACTATCAGACTTCACATCCCATGAAGACCAAGCACATAATAATGACTACTTAGACAGACAATGAAATTTTTGTACCTCCCTGTTCTTCGGGATGAAGAAACATTTTTTTTATGGGGGAGATGTTAGAGGAGCAAGTTGGTATGCCGACTTGAACAATAGCCGACTTAGTCGTTCAACCAACTAAGTTGGTCAGCTGACTAAACTAGAGATTAGGTCGGCCACCTAAGGTCGTCTCGATTCACCGAACTGACAGGTAGTTATTTTGTAACTATTTGTAAATCATATATATTAGGTTGTTGAGCCAGATGAGAACTCGGTTCAGTTCTTTGTATTGTATGGACCCTCTCATGCTATTATAATCTGTTATTCTATCTACTTGTTCTTGTCTCTTGTCTCTTTTATGTATGTATGTTTTAGTATGTATTATTGGTAACCTTATGTGATCTATGAGATTACAACACAACTACTGGTGAATACCTGGCAGTCATGCCTACCACAACAAAGACAAAGAAACATAGCAAACCTACATATTTTGTCCATAGGTCAGTTCTAAAGAAATAGTTCCCCAAACTGGTGAGGGCTATCATAAACCAGGTATTTATCTCAGAAGCTTGTGTAAATGAGATTTTTTTTATGCATAGATATCATCAATGTTAATGTCTTCATGTGTGTTTAAATGCAATTTCACTATTTAAGAACCAATGTAAATAATTTCCTATGGAGAATAGGCTCGGGCATGCCATTTTTTAGTTTATTTCTAGATGTTTCTTTGAGAAACGTGGCCCAAGGTTGGGGTTTTCATTGCATTACACGGGATTCATTTAGTTTAAATGGTGGGTTTGCAGGGCATATATTTTTTCAAAATTGCTTAGAACTTGCACCCGTCTACGTCCATTTTAACTGTTGTTCCATTACGCCAAACGATGTCAGTTAAAATAGAACAGTAGTGTGGCCATTTGACGGTTAACACTCTCATCCTCACCATTGTATCAAGCCCCTATTGGTATCATTCTCAATTTACTCTCTCCACCTTCAACAACTCCATCTCCTCTAGAATTGAGCCACCAAATCCCTACTGGCTTCAATATTTATGATTACTAATTTCAACTTTGAATTTCAATTTTCTGCTAGCATCAACTTGGTTGAGGCATGGATAATAAAAATCTTATGTTGGAATACATACCTAATAATTGAATGCTCTTTTGGTGATTTAACAGTTGAGATTGTTTTTTCTATTTATATTCTGTTTCATGAGCAAAGACCCAAAACTTGGTTACTCAATTTTGCTTTACTGGAGCTTCTCATAAGTTTTGTTTAGACAAGTAGTAATGCGGGGCAGGATATCATGATCACCTTTTATTAATCACCATGTATTTGATTTCACAAATTATTGTATTTGTATCCATGTTTATGTACGACGATCATCATAGAATTGTCAACAATGTTTCTAGACTTAACTTGTGGAAAAAATTGGTAAGACAGAAGATCCAAGAGTTTGATTCGGCTTGGGAAAAACTCAACAAATAAAAAAATTAAAAAATATACACACATTTTTATGAAAACAACAATTTTCATTTGTATCAAATTTCTCTAATCACATACGATGAAGAATATAAATAGATGTCCAAAATGTCACCTCTACAATATCTCATATAGAACGAGTCCAAAAATTGATCCAAGGACCAAAACAATATTGAGGACTAGAAGTATCTACTCTCTGTAATTAATAACTAAGAAGAACTATCTTCTATGCAAAGGAAAAATATTTCAAGCGAACCTAATATTTTATAGGTTTTACATCAGTTACCTGAAACAAGCATCAACACATTGATATCCACCATGAAATTACACATGGACACTATTATAGCTCAAAATGACACATCTCTGCCTGTGACCACTTTCCCATGATTCTGTCGCATGTCGACATTTCATGAAAGTCACTGAAAAAACACCTAACTTGGAGAACCCATATCCGGAGTTGTGAAAACTTTCGAGAAGACACAAAAGTCTGAAAATTCCTAGAAGTACCCTCAAAATGAGATTTTTTGATATACAAGCGAGTTGCCTTAAGAAAACCTGCATGTTGTACGTGACTTGTTATATATAATACCTGCGTGTTCCCTAAATACACGACTATTTACATTGCAACCCGCATGTACCTTCTGAATACGCGACTGTTGTCTCTGAAACCTGTGTGTTTTTCCTATAGATTTCAAAAAGGAAGTTTCTCGAAATTTGGGTAGTTTAGGTGGTTTGGGTGGTTATGCAACTGACTCCTTCAATTGTAACTACTTTATCTTTGACCCTATCTCTTCAGAAAGGTATAATTAGAGGTAGGTAGGTCCATGAGAGGGGACTTGAATCTTTGCATTGTTATGCTAGAGGAATTGGGACTCTCTTTGCCCACACCTTTTCCCTAGATGCTATCTCCTTGTGTTGCAGAGCTTGGAGGGTGAGTTCCTTGGAGAAGAGAAGCAACAGAACCCGATCAGGGTTTTGTGAGGTGCCCAACTTGAAGAGAAGCTATAATTGTACCTATTTTAATGATTAATAAAGATGTGATGTCCTTATTGTTCCCAAATTATTGTTCAATGTGTGATTGGATATTTTATTTTGATCATATGATGATGTTAATCATATTATAATTTCATCTTCATTTGATTATCATTACTTTAGATGTGGTCATATTGGTTTAAGGAAGGTATAATTCGTTTTGCAGGTCTCTTGGAGCAAGAGGAGCAAGAGGAGGATTGAAGGGATTCTTGGATCAACCTTTGTTTGGCTAAGCTATGAACTCTTTCAACCTTTGATCTTATTTATATTTACTTGCAGAACCATTTGCATCTCTCTTTCAACCCGAGTACGTTGATGGCCTCTTAAACCCTAGCCATAGGAAAGTTTCCTCTACAGCAGAACTGACGACTCCACTGGGGAGAGCCTTGTCTGCTTGGGGTTTATATCTCTTTATTTCATTATTTTGCAAAGTTTCAGGTCCTTCTTGCCACTTAGGAACACCTTCTCAGTCTGATAGAACACCTCTCGTTCCTTCCTAAGGCAAGTTTTGGCCTTTTTGGGGGGTTTTCCCACCCATACGCGAGTTGCAGACTACACAGTTGCATTTATGGTGTGTACACGTGACCTTATATACTGTAAACCCACTTATGACATGCAACCTTTCAGTAGGGAAACTCGTGTGTGCCCCTAAAACAATATTTTTTCCTCATTTTTTGTGGTTTTTTCTGCTGTTGTGGGTTGTTTAGTAGCCTCTTTTGGGTTCCTTTGCAGGTGCATCACTCCATGGAGTTAGTGTCATCCTTTTTGGGCATTGTTTATCTATGTGGTATCTCTTTTGTAGCATTAGGTTTTTGTCTTTGCTCATCCCCCCCACCCCCTTTGCTTGGCTTGATTTTTGGCTTATGTTTCTGGTCAGTCTCTGTTAGTGATATTTTCTGAACTTAGAAGCTTATTGGGATTTCTTTCCTTTGTCTTTTGTTGGTTCACTTCATAGTGCCAAAATATTTGACTTGTCTCTTATGCAAGCCTTCTTTCCAGGTAGGGTTTATACTAACTTTAGGGCATTCTAGAGTTTGTTTGGTGGTTGTATAGCAGAGTTCCTTTTACTTTGCTCTTGTTATCTGCATACTTTAGTTTGTAGGTAGTTTTATTTTGCATTTATAAAAGAAAAAGGAAAATAACATATAGTTGTTTAATGTGCATGTAGATTATGGTTTTGTCTTTAATGCACTGCATATCATTATTTTTGAAAAAAATAAAAAGAAATTGTTCTTTTGTGGCTTTCAAGTTTCTATTTGAAAATAAAGAGAATAGTTTTTTTCTTTTTGCATTTCATTTTTCTTTGCTTAGTCATTTTGTTTCAACTTTGAGTCAAAACACCATACAAGTTTCACGCCATTACCTGTCACTAATAACAACCAATTAAAAAGAACGATATAATTAAAAATTACTAGTAAGTTTTATTTTTTAGGCTCTTACATTAACTAGCTTAGGCTAGACTTGTGGAATAGGGAGTTTTAACTGTCCACAAGTACTTGATTTCAGACGTAGTTGGCCCATCACTAGGAAAATCCTCCTCTATATTGAGTGCATTTGGGAAGCTCCTCTCACAAAGGAGTTAATCACAAGGCCACGTGAGGACCTGGACTGAGGAGATAACTCGTTGATTCCTTGTTCGAGTGTAGATCAGGATTTTCACGCATCTGAGGACTTCTGTAAATACCACCTCTTAGGCCCTGTACGATGCTAGTGTTTATAGGGTTTTGGGCTTTGCTACCCTTCCCATGCGTATGAATCAAGCTTGTGAATGTACCCCCAGACTCTCAGTATGGTTGTGCTAGCATTTAGTCTCTCTGACATTAGGGTTTATACACAAGTATACCAGAAGGCTATTTCTGGTCTACCTTGGATGGGCTAGGAAGGTGACCTCGGTAGAAGGTGTGGGAGGAATGTTGGGTCATTCCTCCGCTTTTACCTAAGAACATCTACAAAAATTCCAAGTAACCATCTACCAGCTTTCTTCTGGAAGGCATCCTTGTTTTCCTAGTTTGATACTTAGGTATTTTTCTAGTGGTGTGTTCTTTGTACTATTGGTTTCCTGTCGACCTAGGATTTTGTCTTATTGTTTGAAACTATGGCTAACACCCCTTTGAACACCAACCAAGAGATCCCCATGTTGGGAACTCCTTGTACTTTTCCTCTCATATGGAATGTTGGTGTTCCTTTGATGGCCACCTTGAATCTACGTGGATTCACCCTAGGGATACTGGTGTAGTTTTTTTCCACTCCAATTGTCTTGAATGCTCCTGATGCTTCTCAAGTAAGATCCTTATATCAAGGGCATCAAAATGATGCTTCCCCTTCACCTATAGTTTCTTCTCCTCCTCCTTCTACCTCATGTGGTGAAGGTACTAATACCTGTAACCAACAGTCTAAAAGGAATAAAAGAAGGACGAATAGGAAGAAGGAACATAAGCAAGGGGGCACCCATTAAACCTTTGCAAGTCAAGTTAAACCTCACCACCCAGCCTCTGTAGTTCATGCTAGGGGCACCCATCCAACCTCTATAGGTCATGTTGGATCTAAGCACTCAACCTCTCCAAGTCAAGTTGATCTTCACGATTCAACCTCTGTTGATCATGTTGGTGGGATCCTTCCAACATTTCTAGGTCAAGTTGGATCTAGTCACTCAGCCTTTGCATTTCATGTTGAGGGAATCCGTTCAACCTATGAAGGTCAATTTGAACCTCCCCATCCAACCTCTATAGGCCATGTTGGACCCAACCACCCAGCCTTTGTAGTTCAGGCGGGGGGCACACACTCAACTGCTAGAAAGCATGTTGATTCTAACCATCCAACCTCTGTAGGTCATGTTGTTGGTGCTCGTCCAACCTCTACAAATCATGTTGGACCCAGTCTCTTAGCCTCTGCAAGTCATGCTGGGGGCAGTCTCTCATCCTCTGTGGTTCATTCTAAGGACAATCAGTCCACCACTATAATTCATGTTGACATTGTTGAAAAGACTAATTGTTCAAAACACAAGCCCAAGTTTCCTTGTAATATTTGTGAGGGATACCACCTTACTTATAAATTTCCTTCCATAGTGGAGGTATGAAGAGTTTGGTTTCATGGTCATCCCATTTTTGAACATTCTGAAGTCTCTCAACAACCAATCTATCTTAGTCAGGTTGGACCCAGTCACCCAGCCTCTGGAGGTCATGCTGGGGGAAAATTCTCACCCTCTATAGTTTATGTTGATAGAAAACAGTCATCCACTACTGGTCATGTTGGAATTGTTGAGAAAACTACTCATTCAAAGTGCAAAATTAATTTCCCTTTTAAGCTATGCGAGGGAGATCATCTTACTCACTAGTGCCTTGCTATCGCAGAGGTGTGAAGGGCATTGTCTGATACTCAAAGATTTCTTGCTCCTGAAAAACCTATAGTTTCTCAACCACCTACTCAAACTTTGGTTGGTGTAGTGTTTGAACCTTCCCAGTATTTGGTTCACCCCATTCTTCTTTCGGAGAGTGACTCTTATGTGATTGAACCAATGTCATCTTTGGTCAATCCCACTCTCCCCTTGGAGAGTGATTTCCATGAAGCGGTTGAATCGATTCCATTGTCAATCAATCCCACTCTTCCTTATGAGAGTGAAGTGTCTTCTAGTCACATTTTCTTCACTACTAGTTTAGAACTTACCAAACAAGGGGGCATTGACCTCACTTTGGATGAACCCCCACCAAGCTCTAGGATTTTTTCCTTTGATTGGGATAGCCTAGTTGACCCGTGCCTTCCTTCTGATGCACCTTTCCAAATAAAGTTCAAATTTGGACAATACATGATTGCTCATTGTATTGTTGTTTAAGGAGCGTCGGTTAGTATCTTATCTGATTGTGCTTGGCGAGGAATGGGATCTCCCAGCCTTGTGTTGACTGCTAGTCAGTTACTGGAATTTGATAGAAGAACTAGTATAGCCTTGGGAAACCTTGTTCAAACACCTGTTACTTTGGGTGGGAATACTGTCTTAGTTGACTTCATGGTGATAGAAGACCCCTTGGACTTCAATATTCTCCTCGGACGTGATTATGTATATGCCATGCAAGCTATGGTGTCAACATTATTTCATGTGATGTACTTTAATCATGGTGAAGAAATTGTCACTATCGATCAGTTGGATTTTTGTGATCCCTATTTTGACACAACTAGAGACCACGACTTTCCTTTATTGATTCCCAGTGTTTCTATAGACACTACCCCACCACGAGTGAGCTATGTGGCCTCATTTCCTTTGCATTCAGTTTACACTGAGAGGCATCCTATGTTTTCATGCTTACCTTCTCAAGACTTAGTCCCAGCAGTTGACCAGGTGATTCATCCTATACAGATTGTGGAGCCTACTCTCCACTCTGTCAATATGTTTGAAATTTTATACATGTGTCCTATCTCAGATGATTTCCTTCCTTCGGATGAAGTCTTCCTAGAGTCTTTGATACAGTCTGACCTTCTTTTGGATGTTGGTTCAGTTGTAACTAACTCCTACCCTGATTTCCTTAGTTAGACTGATATTCCCATGGATCAGTCTTCTTATGTTGGCCTTTCTGAATTTTTGGACTCTCCCTTTAATCAGCAAGTCAATGGTCCTGATGAGTTTTATTTTTCTCATGAATTTTTCAACTCCTATGATACTGAGTTTGTTCTTGCAGACTCTATCTCCCTTGTTGATTTTTTCTTTTCTTCTAAGGTTGATCTTATGGATTATAAATCCTTGGTCCTTGGCACAATAGATTCCTCTTTCGTTGATTCTTCCTTGAATACACCTTTTGTAGAAGATAGCAAAGTCGCGTGTGATTTTGCTAAAGTGAACTACATCGAATATTTTATTCTGAATGTGATTCTAATGTTGTTGTTTCTTGGAGACATGATTTTTAGTTGGATTCAAAATTGTTTTATGGCCTCGCCTTGTTGGTCAAGCTGTAACTACATTTTCATGTACCCTGCTTGCGCTTATGAGCCTGATGCCGGCTTTCATGCTCTTAGCTCATTGTATAAGCCCTCATTTCTATTCTCATCGTCGCTAAGCCTTGTACCATCTTGCCTTTGCAACTTGACACCTTTTACCTTGAGGAGACATTCCCGGAGTGTCCTTATCTTGATTAATTTCTTTTCATTATGCATAGGTTTGTTCCTTGCACTTGGAACTAGTTTCTCCTACCTATGACAATCGTCTCCTCACATTTAGAGCATTCTTTCTGCACTCCTTTGAGCTCGTTAAAAACAATAAGGATCCCGCGAGTTGACTTTTTCGGACTCGTTAAAAATTCACGAGAAAGATATCGAGTTTGTTTAGGCCTAGGTCTGACTCCTCAAAATAGAATTGACTGCCGAGTAAGCTTGTTCGTTCAGGATCGTTAAGAATATGTGAATGGGCATCCACATTGGTGGTAGTTTATCGCTTTTTCGAACCATGTGGAATAGTTACGAAAAAGGAGTACTCTCTTTTCTTTGGAATTTAGAAGAGTATTCTCAGGCATAGGTTTATCACTTTTCTGAACCTAAGGGACTCAATTTACGGAAAAGGTACACCCATTATGAGCTTAGTTTTCTCTTTTTCATGCTCTAGACCCAAACATGAAAAAAACTCTGAGTGTACTTTCTGTCTTTTTCATGATTGCTAAAACATAAAGAACAAAGAATTGAGTTTACTGTTGTAAGCCCCATTTCTTGTAATAAAATGGATCTTTCTAAGTGATCTTTCCTTCCTTCACACTCGTTAAAATCAGGCTATATGTTGCTTTTGAAGGAGCATTAGGTAGGTGGTAATTTAACCTTTTTTGGACCTACCCGACTAAGTACGAAAAATGTGTTCCTTACTTATTCGGAAGCTAAGAGACTAAATTGGATGAAAAAGTCCCCCCCCTAGAGTCTTATTTGTAGTTTTCAGACTTTCTAAATTATGAAAACACCATCCAGCATTCACTAATTCAAGATTGTAAAATCCACGAATCAGTGCTTTATCAAGCATTCTTTTGTCTCTTCTTCGATCTTGCCAAAAATCAAGAAGGTCTCGAGTTTGCTTTCTTAGACTCGTTAAATCTTTACAAGAAAGAGGGGAAGGGAAGTTCATTCACATGTATTTTACATCATGGCAGCAAGTCTTGTTTCCTTGAACAAAGCACCAGTTAAGAGTCTATCAACAGTTGGGTCCTAGTATTTTGACCTTATCTTGATTCAAAGTTTTTACTCCTCTAGTTGGTATCTTTTCCAATTATATGGGGAATCTGCCAATGTCTCCTACATTTCATATTTGTGTCATTGGTATCATTATGTCGAAATCTTCCTAAGTCACTTTTGTGTCATGCTCATTATTCAAGGATTAAATCTTTGTCACCCATTCTGCGGTTTCCTTGACCTTTTGTGTCGGTTATTCCTTGGTATCATTTCATTACATCATATCTTCGGCAGTTCTTGTCGTGAAATTTTGTACCAATTCCAGATCCAATTAGTCTTTGACTTACCTAATGTTGGATGATGAAGGATTCCTTAATGCCTTCCTTCCAATGGATCATATCCTATCGACTGCAACACATCTTTCTCTGGGAATGGGATTTAAAGTTTATGACAGTACCATGGTGTTGGCCTGGGAAAGGAGAGCAAGAAAGAAGTTCACGCATAAGCAAAAGAAGGCATGTCGCACATGTGACAAAAAGAGAGGAAGGTTGTGAAGGAAGCAAGGGACCAGCGCAGGAAGAATGGAGAGGTGCGCGACAAAGGAAAGGCAAGCATATGGGCATGCAGGTGATAACGATTGGAGAACAACAGGTGCAAATCATGGTTGCTTAAGGCGGCGTCAGCCTACGGCTATGCACGTACGAGGGAAAATTTGTAAGTCAGGCCGATAGTGCCTCATGTCAAGTAATGATCACCACAGTTGTAGCCTAAGGGGCGGCTGATGGTGATAGTTAATAGACTGCCTGGATGCAGTCAACCCTGAGTGGTCATGTAAAATAGTATAAATAGGAGGGATTAAGCAGTTAGAGAGTTGGACTATTAGAGGGGGTTGTTGATCCCCTATTCGTGAAAGTTGGCATTTCAATAGTTACTGTGGGATTTTCATGGGAAATATAGAGTGAAGGACGCCCTATTTACTATAATTTGGTAGAGAGTAGAAGAGCAGAAGACTCTGGAAGAGTCTGGTGGAGATAGGAGGCTATTGAGCCGCGGATCTGGCTACTGTGTGTGCAGATCACTGGGAGTAGGAGTAGAGTATAAGAATAAACTAGAGAGCATGAGAACCAGAAGTTTGAGTCATAAAGACATATCTTAAGATTAGTCTGCATCCTGCAGACTGCAAGGTGCTATACCCCTTTTCCCATGCCAGATGAAGAGCAACTTGGTCGTTTTTCCCAGATGGGTTTCCACGTTATTTCTTGTGTTTGAATGGATGATTAATTCTATGAATGGTTATGTGAATGGTTGTTGTTTTCTTCCTGTATGATGATGAAATAGGGGTTAAACTCTTGATGTATACTGTAATTAATAGATGAATGTTATGAAAGCATCGTTGAAATATATGCATATAGCAGTATGTGCATGTATGTCCTAAGTCACGACATAAGTCATAGGAAGTCTATTAGTACGAGTTAGCTGCATCGCACAAGTTCTGCCAGCTGCAGCCTGCGATGTTGGAAACAAAGATTGGTTGTGCACGCTAACGACATCCACCATCCAACCATCCAGTTTTGTTCATTGAGTTCCTTGGCCTTGAGTCAAGGGAATATAATCCATTGACAATCGTGGAAACATGGTTTTGGCAGTTACCCATTGAAGAGATATCTCGGGTGAGATTGTGCCTGCTTCGCGGGCGTTGCCGACGGGGATTTCTTTGTCGGGTCAGTATCTCAAGTGTTTCTTCGGTTAACGGGATGCGTAGAACCTGGGTCGCGCGAGTTAGGAAAAGTGGCCAATAAATGGTTCCATTTCTGGGACCTTATTGATCAAAATGAGGGAAATGTTGTGGCCTCCAATGAAGAAGGAGATAGTATACTGGTTGGATTCTAAAACATTAGCATTTGCGCAAGAAGAGAGCGCATGGACATAGTTGAGCACGGAGACCTGGATAGATGAAAATATATATTATGATATTCATGAGATCTTCTTTGTTGAGTTCCCCATTTTACTGCATGAATGGTTGTCAAGATTTGCGACTAAGCATACAATATTCCAGAGAAGAGAGACCGTTGAGTGGAGTGATCAGTTGGTTCGTGAGGTAACCAGTGTAAGTAACACCATCTCTAGAGCTGTTGATTTTTAGATTGATAGTATATTGCAAGGATATATTACAAAATGTAGAATGGACGGACACACTAAGGATAATTGTTCGACCTTCATGAAATACGTTGCATCATGTGTACCCAACCCATTAAATGGCCATGGGATACCATGGTGTCACATATGCCAGTCAAGAGGCCATCACAACGAAGAATGTTTATATATGCAAAAATTTGTAAGTACCCATGAAGACCTATTCTATAAATTTTGTAAATCAGTAGGACATGATAAGAAAGATTGTAATGCATATCAGCTCTTGAAGGAAAATACCGTCAACACCTACTTAATGAAAAATGAAGTATTCGCTTAGGATGAACATGCGCAAGCCTTGTATCAGCCTGTGCAGTTCCCCCCTAATCAGTACCAACCGCAGTACACGCCTCAATGCCCGTACGTGCAACAAAACCCCTATCATCCGCTCTACCAGCAGAATTAATACCCACCATAGCAACCACACCCACAAGGAAGGGGTGGCGGGAACTTCAGAGGACAAGGTGAAGAAGGAGGATTTGGTAGAGGAAGAGGTCAATTTACATGCGATAATTGTGGACAACCGGGTCACTATTCTAGATATTGTTTAGATCCCATGAAGACATGTTCGTACTGTAAGGGATAGGACTATAATGTCGAATAATGTCATCAAATCATCTCAAAGTGGAAAGAAAGGACCATCGTAGGACCTAACTTTGCACCGAACCTGAATCCAAACCCAAACCCAAATCCAAATGTGAATGTTCAAATGATTACCGCTGAACCACGAGACTTGAACATCATTGTCGTAAATTGAGGAGGTGCGATGACTGGAGAAGACCAGGATAAACCACAAGAACAACCGTAGCCACAAGTAAGGCCAACGACGTAGAAAAAGGAGCCACTGAACATATAGAAATAGAAGGAAGTATTATGGGACATGTAATCAGAATTCATAGGCCCAGAAGTACCTCGACATCTGCAAAAGTCAAGGAAATTCTTGAACGGTTTCAACGCATATTCTAGAAATATTTTCCCCCAAAGTTTAGTAAGATAAGAACCTTTTTGTCAAGTTGTTTAACATTAATGCAAGATAAAGATGCTATTACAAAACTACAAGCAATGATAGAAGAAATACCTATAGAGACACAACCTGAAAATAAGGTTAACCAAGTGCAGAAAAAACTTAAAAATGGCCGCCAGTTCAGGATGACTGCACAGATAGGTGACTATGACATGGATTATATCATCTTGGATCTGGGCTCAGATGTCAATATTTTGACGCGACAAACTTGGGAAAGTATGGGAAATTCATGCTTGGACTAGTCTCTTATCCAATTGTGACTTGCCATTCATGCGAAGGTCCTACCCATTGGCCGGCTAATCAATATCTCCGTCTATGTCGAAGGATTGCACACATTTACAGACTTTGAAGTCATTAACATTGTGGATTACACGAACCCATGCCCCACTCTATTGGGAATAGATTAGGCCATAGACAATCAGACCATTATAAATTTCAAGAAAAGGATTCTCTCATTCGAGGATGAGGAAATGAGGTTAGTATCACCCATCGATCCATTCGAGAGACAAAGATACGTCGAGCCTGTCTACAATGAGGGAAAGGGTGACTATCTCGACTAGATCTAAAATGTCACATCTCTGCAGGAAGATTACATTAATCCTACTACCGATGGTAACATGAGTTGGAGATGCATGAGTTCATGTACATGTGACTCAGGAGAGGCTTTAGAGGGTTGGAAAAATAGATTACACGAAGTCTCTATGAGAAGGTGTGAAAGAGTTACAAGGTCTGTGTGACAGGTGGGGAATGAGTCAAGGGAGCTACCCACCTATGAGGATTTCATACACACATTGGAGATGACGCCTAGAACTTGGTATACCTCTCTGGAGCCGCAACAAGGAAACCAAGATTGCGAAATATGCACAAACAAATCTGTGCATACAATTGAAGTTGCGGGTGAGTATACAACAATTGATGTTGCACTTCAAATGGTAAAGAAGAAGATAGTTGTTGAGAACCCTATCGAAGAGTCTAATTCTCACCAATGCAACGCAACCATTCAGCAGTATAGTATACCCAGAGATCCAAATGATGAGCCTATTAATATCAACAGACCAGAATCAGAGGGCACACGAGAAGTAGAGGGAAGTAGCATTCTAAGTGATCAGTTCCTCCAGCCCATGAAAATCAAGAAAGTACATATCGAATCGCTAAAGAACCCAAAGCTCACTAATATCAGATACTATTGGAAGGGTGAATAATTTGCAAATATCGCGGACCTATTGCATGAGTATCGGGACCTATTCCCTACCAATGTCTCAGAAATGAGGGGAATAGTGGGAGACTTAGGAGACCTGAAAATACCCCTGCGACTAGCTGCTAAACCAAGTTAGCAACAACAAAAGGCATGGAAGGATCAACATATCAAGGTTAATCCATCCAAAGAGGAGGACTTGTATTACTTTATGACAACAGATTGGTTAAGCAATTGGGCAAGTTGAAGACACCTTGGCTAGGGCCATATAGGATCGCACACATCACTGATGCAAGCGCAGTAAAACTCTAGAAGTTAGATGGTACCTATGTCATGAGTATGGTGAATGGAAGTCGCTTGAAGCCATGCTACGACACACATAACACCCAGAGTAATATATATATATATATATATATATATATATATATATATATATATATGAGTCCAAAATACGTAACCTAGTTCTATTGCACAACTGCGACAGAACCACCATAGAAACCGAAGAGATAATCGCAAGTACCGAAACGCGCAAGAGTCAAGAAAGCAAAAGGAAGCGCACCGTCGGTATAGAAGGAAGCTGCAGAACAAGAAAAATGTGCACAAAAAGGAAATTAGTGCAGAATCAGTAATACGCGCAAAAAGATAACACTAGAGGAGGAAAAAGCGAACAAAGCAAAAATCCATCAACACATGGAGCAAAGAAAAAAGAGGTAAAAGGATGAAAAAAGAGGGAATGACAAGTTGGCCAACAATAAAATACGAATCTCTGATAAATATTCGAGCAGTTGCCATAGTTAAGTGACATTAATTCGACATAGTATAAGGAGCAGGGTGGCGTACTTTTTCATTCCATCACCCATCCTCACCATAACGACCATAACTATATTGATAGGTACAGCCCGAAAAGTGAGTTGCAGAAGTTAATGAAGAAAGTGTCGACAGAAGCAACCCAGGAGAATGATTAGACCTCGACATCTCATCAAGTAATGATTACAGGATGCATAGGGATGTATATATACTCAGCCTCCCCATCAACCACTCTATTATGCACATTGAATACTTGAGAAAACTAGAGCCATGCGAACCTTGCTTTTCTTGTTCAATTACACCAACGTCCATGGTAATTAACATTCCCAGTGAGAGTGAGGTATCGAAAGCAACTGTTATCTCTGGTTACCCCATTGATGAGGAAGAAGAACTACAGTTTCTCGAGGTACAACAGCCACAACAACAACCAAAGACTGACCCCATGGCGAGAATGTGCAACCAGCATATCAAGGAGGATGGTCATGCTACCATCCCAATCCATGGGTCACGTGTTGTGCCTAACCCAGTTCAAAGAATTCCAGTTTCTCCAAGACCATAAAAAGCAGTTGTAGCACCTAACAAATAGTTGAGGCAGCTCAAAGAGATGCAACCAGGAGAGGCATCCAGAATACCGCAACCGCAGTGGAGAAAATGAAAATCTACGGCTGTCCTGGATGACCGAGGAAAGGCACCTGCTGGTGAAGAAACAGAGGATGTCATGGAAGAAGATTCACTGCCATGAAGAGGGTCGAGAGTAGAGAATGCTGATCCAAATTTCCCACACTATATTCGGCCAAGGAGAACTGATGCAGAGGAGAGCACACTCCCAAAGAAGGCATTGACTGCTTTGGTCGCACCACGAATTCCTGTCGGCGTTCCCCTGCTCAAGGATATCCTTCCTGAATTGGATACGTTGAAGTTATAGGACTTTGACACTCAACAGCATGAAGGATTCTAATAACAAACTGCATGGTCATGGAATAGTCTACTACAAGTGATGCCCAGGTTCTCAAGCCAAAGGATTGGGCTAAGGGACTTTCCCACGTAGGACTGATAAACATGTTGTTCATGCCTCATTTTGTCCATAACATACAAGTCAATACATATGTGAAGCAGTTACTAGTTTTCTTCCATGGAGGATGCCTATGGCTGGATCAGCCATATCCAGTCGACGCTGAGTTAATTTCAAGGATAACTGGCCTCCCAAATGAAGGCGGCGGTCATGTGACCTACTTGGCCAAGCAAGACGTTAACCCAATTAAGAGGAAGCATAACCTTCAGCGAGCAGGCTGGGGCTTCTTGATTGGGCCCATCCAAGAC
The DNA here is from genome assembly GCA_001517045.1 of Pseudotsuga menziesii. Classification (NCBI taxonomy): domain Eukaryota; kingdom Viridiplantae; phylum Streptophyta; class Pinopsida; order Pinales; family Pinaceae; genus Pseudotsuga; species Pseudotsuga menziesii. The sequence continues at coordinate 71,042 of LPNX010370596.1, read as the reverse complement.
AAAAGTGTGCGCATCGCCACAAATATCCTATCTTGTAAGATACTCCAGAAGATGATACCCAAGAAATGCTCCGTAGCAGCGGTGGAACTCACAGATTTATGTGCGCTAGGAGGATTATTCAATTGGTCCCAGTACTTGATGAACGAACTTATAGACGATGCAATACAAGCTCAGCACAAGGACACCTACAAATTCCTCTATTCCTGGCTGTTGATATTGATTTCAGTCACTGTGTGGGCTTACCCACCGGATTACATTCAGATGGATGTCCCACTACCTTGCCTTGGTGCAAGGTACCAGAATTTGTGGGAATACAAGGGGGGCAGTAATCAGCAGAAGGACAACAACATTGCATTATTTGTACACATAAAGGCATTGTGTGATATTTTCCACCAATCCTACAGAATCCGCACTGCGACAGTGCACAGGTATGCACCTTTTATCAAGTTCCAAGCTGAAGCACATAGTATAATCCTACTATTGATAAAGGACCCGCTCAAACAGGAGCACCCTATGGGCTTCATGGTGACAGATTAGGACGTGGATGCAATTATAAACCTTTGGCCAGAGGAATGGCGTGGCCCGCTAAAAAAGCCGCTACTTGAAGGGAAGAATGCAAAGGAACCATCGCTTAACCAAGTTAATGGTGAAGAGCACAAAGGCGATGACAACCAAGATGATCAGTCACAGGAACACAATGAGGATGATGATTATATGGGTAACTCATACCATCATGCATCAGACCGACCGTCAAGTCAAGAGCATGTGCAGACACAGGTGCACACACAATAAGAAGAGAGCCAATCATCCCAAAAGAAGCAGAAATATGATAGAACAATGAACACAAACACATTAACTAAAGATTATGTGCAAGAACTTGACAACGCAGTTGCTAAGGTCACACAAGATAACCTCGCTAGTCTGAGGACGCAACAATTAAACATTAATAGCCAATTCAAGGGCCATCTCAACAAGTTAATAGAGGCCATCCAGGATTTCAAAGCCACTGTGGAGGCCGAGACATATGGTGTTGATCCCAGTGTTCCGATCGTTACACTAGCATTAGTGCCACCAATCAAAGTAACAATCCAAAGGCAGGCAGTAGAGGCAGACGCAAAGACAAGTGCAGGCCATGATGATAATAGCGCGGAGATAGACTTCTCCAAGCTAGCATTGGAGGAATTCTATAGCATTCAGCAAGCGGTCGCATCTGAAATTTGGCTAAGGGAAAATGTTGTTTCTTATCAGGTAGCAAAACAGCAGTGAAAGGAAAATTTGCACAAGGACCTGTTGAAGCAGAAAGAGAAAGAACTGCAGGGGCGCATCACCCTTCTTACCGAAAAGGAACGGGAAATATTAGCGCATAAACAAAGATGCGTCATATTAGTGGACTCCATCAGGAATGCCATTGCAGCATTCCAGCTAGAAGTGGGGAAAGAATATGAATACTCCATGGATAAAGTAACTACGCTCATGAAGATCGCACAGAATCTTCAGCAGCAAGTGGAATATATGCAAGCTAGGAAGATTCCAAGCACACCCCCAGAGGTTCTTGAGGAAAGAAGAAGAGCAGGGTCTGAAGCTGCTGAGAAAATAAGAGAAGGTGAAGGACTCTGTGCAGAATCCGCAGATGTTGTCGCTATCATTCGGGGAGCGCTGCTCGAAGATGAAACAGCTGAGCAGATCAAACAGAGGGCGCGAGAGGCAGATGAGAAAATCAGCGCTGCAAAAGTAGAAATGAGGAAGTTTCCCCTTCAACAGAAGGTCTCCAAGAGTGCAGAGATCAAGACACTGTAGTAAGAAGTGCAAACCCTTCACGAAAAAGAACAAACAAGGGAAGTTGAGGTAGAGAAGAAGCAGGTGGAAGCCGAGCGCCTCACGGACCTTATTCAGCCTATACAACAAAAAATTCAAGGCATGGTACAATCAATAGAAGTGGAACCATTGGAACATGTTTGTTCTGACCATGTTGAGCAGTTGGTCGCGCAAGTGGAAGAGGTTGTGGAAGAAGTTGCCAAGGTTCAACAGATGGTGCAAACATTCAAGGATAAGGTTCATCCTCTTGCGCAGCCTAAGACGACGCTGACAACTTAAAATTGTGCAAGGAAATAAGGCCAAGGCATGCAACAAAAAACAAAAATTCTCTACAGGGAGGAAAGCAACAAGGGAGGCATCTCCTGCGCAACTTGGCGCAGACAGAGGAAGATGCACGTACAAAGGAAGTTGCATGGACAGAGGAAGTTGCATGGACAGATGAAGTTGGAAAAAAATACAAAGTTGCGCAGAAGCAATGGTGCACTATAAACTCGCCAACAAACCAACTAGAAAACAACTGGAGGGAGGTTGTAGACAGCTGGCAGCCACTGGTAGACCATTAAATGCATAAGGATTCACCAAATATTTGGTTCTTGCGACAGGACATCACCCAAGGCGGAATGACTAGCTCATCATATTTGGGAAAATCTGTGATGGTAACTGAACCTCATGTCAATACTCGATCACCACTGTCATTATGGGGGAGTGATGGCACCGTTAATCATAGAAAATCTGAGAGGAAACTCCGGTACACTAGTGGAAGGTCTTGTCCTAATGATGCACCTGGATAGGCCTAGATGGAATCTCCAGGGGCTCCTCTTATAAAATTTGGGCGCGTCCTACTTCAAGTAGAGATTTGGTGCATGAACCCATTCGAAGGGCGGGTAGAGATTTTGGTACACTTGGTCATGCTACTTGAGCACTAGTTACAGATGGGTTGGGGTGTGTCATGGCGAGCAACCCTCTAGGATAAAGCAGTTGCTGTAGATTTTAGTGTGTCGGGTATCTCTGAAGACGAGAATAAGAAATATGTTAACAATCTGCAAGTTAATTCGACCTAGCTAGCTCTCTCTGGCGAAGTCATCCTTGGCTATTTATTTTTTAGTAGGTTACCAGTCCTGGCTACATCACCCGCAAGGACTTTGGTAGAGACCAGAGTTCTTACCCCATTTGACAAATGCTGTAGGGTAGGGACAAGAGTCCTTGCAACATTTGACAAACTCTGCAAGGCTGGCGAGAAAGCCCAATTTCCAACAGTCTAGGTGAGGCCTGCGTGTGGGGAAAAAACAAAGAAGGGATACATGGCCAGATATGGCTTGTAGACCATGATGATCAGGTGAAATTCATCAAAATTTGGTGGATCACTCTCCTTTGATCACTCCCTTGAATTTGGGAAAGGAGCACAAGAAAGAAATAATTTTGCACGGATCACTTCCTTGAATTTGGGAAAGGAGCGCAAGAAAGAAGTTCGTGCACAAGAAAAAGAAGGCACACCGCGCACACGACACAAATAAAGGAAGGTCATGAAGGAAGTAAGGGACCAATGCAGGAAGAATGGAGAGGCACACGATGAAGGAAAGGCAAGTGCATGGGCGTGTAGGTGATAAGGGCCGGAGAACAACAGGTGTAGATCATGGCCGCTTAAGGCGGCGTAAGGCTGCGGCTACGCACGTACGAGGGAATATTTGTAAGTCAGGCTGATAATGCCCCGTGTCAGGTCATGATCACCACGGTTGTAGCTTGAGGGGTGGCTGATGGTGATAGCTAACAGACTACCTGGATGCAGTCGGCCTTGAGTGGTCATGTAAAATAGTATAAATAGGAGGGATTGAGGAGTTAGAGGGTTGGACTGTTAGAGGGGGTTGTTGATCCCTTGCTCATGATAGTTGGAATTTCAATATTTACTGTGGGATTTTCATGGGAAATCCAGAGTGAAGGACACCCTTTTTACTGTAATTTGGTAGAGAGTAGAAGAGCAGAAGACTCCGGAAGAGTCTGGTGGCGATACGAGGTTGTTGAGCTGTGGATCTGGTTGTTGTGTGCACAGACCACTAGGAGTAGGAGTAGGGTAGAAGAATAAACCAAAGAGCATGAGAACCAGAAGTATGAGTCATAAAGACATATCTTAAGATCATGCTGCATCCTACATACTGCAAGGTGTGATACCCCTTTTCTCATGCTATATGAAGAGCACATTGGTGGTTTTTCCCAAATGGGTTTCCACGTTATTTCTTGTGTTTGAATGGATGATTAATGCTATGAATGGTTGTTGATTTCTTCCTATATGATGATGAAATATAGTTTAAAAACCTGATGTATACTGTAATTAATATATGAATGTTATGAAATCATTGTTGAAATATATGCATATAGAGGTATGTGCGTTTATGTCCTAAGTCACGACATAAGTCGGAGGCGGTCTGTTAGTACGAGTCAGTTGCGCCGCACAAGTTGCACCAGCTGCAATGTCAGAAATAAATATAGGTTGCGCATGCTGACATATTATTATGCGTAGCCACTCGAGATGACATCCACCGTCCAGCCATCTAGTTTCCTTCATCGAGCACCTTGTCCTTGCGCCAAGGGACTATAATCCCTCGACAATCATGAAAACATGGTTCCGGCGGTTACCCATCGAAGAGATATCTCGAGTGAGACTGCGCCTGCTTCGCGGGCTTTGCCGACGAGGCTTACTTTGTTGGGTTGGTATCTCGGGTGTTTGTTGGGTTGATGGGCTATGCAGAACTTGGGTCATGCGAGTTAGGAAAAGTGGCAAACACTTGGGAATTACAGTCATCAATGGAAATTTCCCTCGCTATTGGGTAGTGGGAATACCTTAATGTCTCCTACTCAATGGATTCTTTAGGTGTTCGACTTCAAGTCCTGTATTCACACTTGTTAGAATGTACTAGGTACCTTGGGGACCATTTTCATTAATGGCGGTTTCCATCACGTTTGTTAATGGTTCTCATCATTAACCGGTAATCAAATGGTTTCCTCCATGTTCAACCTCAGCTCCTTTATTCACATGGTTAATATTCATACCTTTTTGGGCGGTTTGGATTGAAGATCTTGGGCTAACAGTAGCATTGTCATTTTTCTATTTCCCGAGTTGTGCAAGACCTTGTCACACATCATATGAAATCTTTTCTGAAACATATATCCACCTTGTATTTCCATGGCTATGATCGATTGTTGAGCATGGATCCACCTTGTTCATTTGTGGCCATGACTCCTTTAGATTTTATATGGTTCCTTTTTTCATATTGAGTGACCATGACAGTTACATCAGTTACATATGTTGGATCCACCTGTATATTTATGGCGATGATTTGTATATGGACTTGTCTGTCCTAGAGATCAGTTTTGTCTAACATTTATCTCTCTTTCAGGTACCTTTGTTCGATCCTTTTGATCTTGAATTCACTGCTCTCTTCATACTCAGCTATTTTCTTTATAATGTAATGCACCTATCATCTTCCCCTATAACCTCACACATTAGGGGGCATCTGTTATAGCTCAAAATGACACATCTCTTCCTATAACCACTTTCCCATGATTATGTTGCATGTCGACACTTCCATAATGACACTTCATGAAAGTCACTGAAAAAAAACCTAACTTGGAGGAACCATATCGAGAGTTATGTTACTATGTTTTACCTCCTCGCTACACCATTGAAAAGGTATTTGATTCAACTAAAACTTTCCATAAGACACCAAATTCTGAAAATGCCTAGAAGTACCCTAAAAGTGAGATTTTTTTATGTACACGCGAGTTGCCTTAAGGAAAATCATGTGTTGTATGCGACTTGTTATATATAAAACCCATGTGTTCCCAAAATACACAACTATTTACATTGCAACCCACGTGTACCTCTACAATACACGACTGTTGTCTCTAAAACCCACGTTTTTTTCCTGTAGACGTAAAAAAAGAAGTTTCTCGAAATTCGGGTAGTTTGAGTGGTTATGCAACTGACTCCTTCAGTTGTAACTACTTTGTCTTCGACCCTATCTCTTCAAGAGAGGTATAAATAGAGGTAGGTAGGTCCATGAGAGGGGTCTTGAATCTTTGCATTGTTATGCTGGAGGAATTCAGACTCTCTTTACCCACACCTTTGCCCTAGAAGCTATCTCCTTGTTGTGTAGAGCTTGGAGGGTGAGTTCCTTGGAGAAGAGAAGAAACAGAACCATATCAAGGTTTCATGAGGTGCCCAACTTGAAGAGAAGGTATAATTGTACTTCTTTTCATGATTAATAAATATGTGATGTCCTTCTTCTTCCCAAATTATTGTTCAATGTGTGATTGAATCTTTGTTTTTGATCATATGATGATGTTAATCAGATTATTATTTCATATTTCTTTGATTATCATTACTTTATATGTGGTCATATTGGTTTGAGGAAGGTATAATTCATTTTGCAGGTCTCTTGGAGGAAGAGGAGTAAGAGGAGGATTGAAGGGATGCCTGGATCAACCTTCATTTGGCTAAGGTATGAACCATTCCAATCTCTGATCTTGTTTTGCAGCTGCAACTGTTTTCCCAAATTTTTGAAATTTTGGACCCTCCTATTATTTTATATTGCCTAATCTTGTTTGGATTCATGAACTCTGTTTGTTTTCTCACTGCTACAAGTTCAATTGTTTTGAGGACAACTGTTTTCATGCTTTTTGGAAAATTGCTTATGTCAAAAACTGTTTGATTTTGCCTATTTGATTGGTGATCTATTTCTTTGATATCAGAAGTCTTTTTAACTATTTTTGCCCCTATTCTAGAGGTGACACAAGCTTTTCGCCACTACCCGGTCGAAGATCTGTTGGAACTTGACGTTTAAGTTTTAATTTTTCGGAGGCCATTTAAACAACGCTTCGGAGCCATCTTTCCTTATGGAGCCTTCATTGCGGAAGCTGAATGATGAGTGTTCTGCTGGACGGTTTGGACTTCTCTGATGTCATGTTTTTATTGTTTTGACTTGATTTGCATTGTCAGAAGGTTTTATAACTTTGATCGGGGGTGGCAGTTTGATTGCCTTCCACCATTGCGGATCTCGAGTAAACTAAGTATCTATTTTTGTAGCTGCCCCACCCGCCGATGTTTTGTTTGGTTTTGCCGATATGTTTCTATTCACTGTGGATTCCGTAGTCATTTCGTCTTCCGCCATTACGGCTGCGTACTGCGCTAACCTCCCGATGCTATGTCGCCCTTGTCACCGACGAGGAGCCTCCGCCCGATGCTTTAGTGTTTATTCTTCCAGACGTTGATAAGCTTAGTGATCCTACAGAACTCGTTGTCTATTTGAAGCCCTCCGTTGCGGACATTCCTTAACTTGTCCTCTCGATGTTTTAATGATTCAAGCTACCGATAAGGTTTTTCCCTCCATTTTGTGAGTTTTTAACTTTCTTTGGGCAACAGTGGTTTCTGTTTCAGGTTAAGGGTTGTGCAGCAAAAGTGCAGTACAGGGCCTCATTTTCTTGATCAGTTTTATTGTTAGTATTGTTGAAAAGATGCAGTCCTCATTAATTGTTAAATTTTTGCAGACGGACTCAGAAGATTCCTCAGATTACTGCTACAACGAGACATAACTAAAGGATAAAGCTAAGGAGAGTTGACCGAAGAGTGATAAACAAATTTTTCTTAAATCAACTAAAGAGACAAGGCAGAACCGGTGATGATATAAGCTTAGGCTCGGGAAAGGGCCCCATCAGTCACTAAGTTGGCCCGGTTCTATGAAGTACTCGTTAATCTTAATTCAAAATGTAACGTATTACGTGAATCATGAGCACTGATAAGAAAACAAAATTGGGAAACTAAACAGTTGGAGGAAGCCAAAGAGTCATCAATGGGTAGCCCAGCAGTTTGATTGTTCTTGTATAAATATAGGAGATTTAGAGAAGAAAAGGGGACTTTTTCCCAGTTATATTAGTGAAGACTTATTGTAAGAAGAACTATTTCCTTTTGCAATAGAGAATTGCAGTTTGCCTGTTGGAGAAAGCTTGGTGGGATGTTCAAATGTTATGCTATGGATTTGCTGAAGAGGAACTATTTCGTTTTTAGCTTTATGTTCATTAACCATGAGATTGTTCTAACTCTTAGGACCTATGTTCTTGTCTGAATGATTTTTGGTTCATTTTATGAAAATTACCACCATGAGTTATGAATGTTGTTCATAAGCAATTGGCTATCTGGTTGTCTAAATATATATAATTGTTCATGTGTTTTGGAAGAAATATTAGCTATCTGAAATTTCTCTTTATAATGCATGCACAAGATACATTACTCATTAATAAGTGACAATATTGCTCCCTAGGGATAGGTAGGTAGTTAGATTTAATTTCTTGCTGTGTGTGTGATTTAGATGCAGGAGAGTTTAAGATGAGAGGTAAGAACCTGCACATCACATTGTGAATACTCGTTGCATTCTCTATCAATTTGCATGTTAAATAGGAACTTGCATTTCATACTTAAAGTCAAAAATACAAAAATATATACGGTGGACTGGGCCGCAACCGGTAAAACCTCTTATTTTTGTTACTTGACCTACGGTAGCTGGACTGCAAACCAGACGGATTCCCTACAACAAACAGTCACGGGCTAGTTGGGAACGTTGACTAGGGAGAATCCCTTGCTGTTGTTGCCTGCGATTTTACAGGCCTCAATAGTTTCTGGCGCTAGAAGGAGGGCCGCCAGTGCATGGCTGGCCGAGGAAACCCGTTTTCTCGAAATAACCCCACCAGTGATAATTTTGAAAGCAGTCTCTACCCTGATTCAAATAGTTAAGAGAATAGGGAACATCTGTTTGTTGTGGACAACCAAGTGATAAATGATCTGAGAAGGCACACCAGGGAATATGTGAAAAATATTGGAGGATTACCAATTATCCCTGATTTTCCCAGAAGAGAATATAAAAGGAGAGACCGTCCTATATTGGAAGACTTAGTGCTAGTTGGAGATTTGGAAGAATGTGTAGAAACAGCCTTACAGGAAGTGGTTCAAACTTTGAATCAAGTGGGCCCAGAGACACCTTACGGTTCACATGTCCGTACTACTGTCCATTCACACCCTCACTCTCCGCCCAGACTCATGGTAGGCGTAAATGCTAATCAACAGCCCAACCCACCTAATCCTTCACCTGCTTGGAAATCCAAGTCGCCTTTGAACTTAACACCTCCATTGCATGACTTGCCTCAAGCCTTTGAGAAGATGCTGCCTAAGTTTGACCCAAGTGAGAAGATGCTAGTTGATGACCATTTACAAAGTTTTTATTTGGAAATAGAAGGATTAAGAGCTGGGGAGCATGAGGATGTAGTTTGTAGACTCTTCCCACACACTCTTAAAGGTGCAGCAGCATCATGGTATTTTGGTTTTCCTGCAAACTCTATCCTAGATTGGGATACCTTTGAAAGGATTTTTAGAAGTAAGTATGCAACCCAAAAGATGCATGCAGCACTCATGAAAGGACTATGCTCTTTAAAGAAGGAAAGAAAAGAGAAGGTGCATAGTTTTACCCAAAGATTCGCGACCTATCTTAAGAATTTTTCTGAAACTGACAAACCCTCAAACAAGGTCCTGATTGAATATTATACCTCGGCTCTAGGACCCGAGTTGGCCATGTTTGCCAAATGAAGGCCAAACCTACATTAGCAGAGACTTATGAAGAAGCAGAGAAGGTAGAGGCCGAAAAAGAAAGCATTGAGGATTATCTTGAACGGTCAGGAGAAAAAAATGTTGGGGGAAAAGCTTTGTTATTTACTAAGCCTAAGGAGGAGCAATTGTCAAATTTCGATGGAATGGAAAAAATGATGTAGAAACTATCTAACAAAATCATAGACTTGGAAAAGGACAAGGAATCCCATAAGTTCTATAAACCTTATTACAAGAAAAGAGAGGACAACAGTCAACCCCAACCCCCTCCACATGGCCCTGCATCTATGAATTTAATGGAGGTAGGAATGGATAACTTCTGCAGTTTCCACCAACAACCCCATTCTGAAAGGAATTGTCCTCAATGGATAAATTCGATGACGTTGGTTATGAACCAGCTGTTGGATTCTAAATTAACAGAAGATAAAGATGAAGAAGCGAAAGACAGAAGTACATCAAAGGAAAAACAAGAGGATGAGACCATGTTTTTATGGGACTGTGTTTCCTTGTTCGATGCCACTGAGGAAGAGGATTTGAGGAACAAGAGAATCTTGGAAACAAATGTAACAACAAGAAGCCAGGGGTTGCTTAAGGAAAACAGTCTTATGCTCCCAAAGATCAAAATACTTCAAAAGAATGTTAAGAAACTTCAAAACAACTCCTCAACTAATAAAATTCCAGAATTTACCATCACCAGTCTAAATCCTAGACAGACCAACATGTTTACTAAGCCCAATGAAGAAAAAATAGATAATGTTAAATCAAAGCCCACGGAACATAAGATGGATTATGACATTGTGGAGGATATCAAAAAGGTAAGGGCAAACATCTCGTTATTTGAAATGTGCAATGCGCTACAGTAGTAAGAAAAGCTATTGAAAGCACTTGAAGTATCAGAGGAGAGGCTGCCTACTGACAACCAGCCCCAAGAAGAAGAAATTGGTGAATCAAGTATGGGAGGTAAGCCTAAAAGCAAGAATCCACCTTTTCTCCTTACCTTTGAAATTTTCAACCACAACGTGCATAATTGCCTAGTGGACTTGGGGGCCTCAGCTAACGTCATGCCGCTGTCGGTCTGCAAGAGAATAAATGGGAAGCCTAAACCATCCACCTGGAGGGTCGTCCAGTTGGATAGAACAAGCATGAAGGTAATTGGGGAAATGGAGGATGTCCTCATTCGTCTATCTTCGAATGATAAGGTGTGCCAATTCATTGATATTGTGGTGGCTGACATACCAGAAGCTTATGGGCTTGTTTTAAGTAGGGATTGGTCGAGTAAGTTGAATGGATATTTTGCCTCGGATTGGTCACATCTATGGCTACCATATAAAGGAATCCCAAACTAGATTAAGGTTTTGAGGGAGCCTCACACGAAACACAATGTTACTCAGTTCGAAGGTAAAAATGAACCAGTGGATTTTGTTTTGGGAAACTACTTTGTTGAGCTCGAACCAGGAAACTATCAAGTGGAATAGGCCAGTGATACATCAGACGCTCAGCCTGATCTCCTTCAGTTTTCGCAGGCTGATGAAATTGATTGTAAAATAGTAGACTTAGCAGTAGAAGTAGATGTTAATTCCCGCATGGTAGTTAGCGATTTTTGGACACTTTTCTTTGATGGTTCTAAAACTTTAAAAGGGTCGGGAGCCAGCTGTGTCCTGATTGACCCTAAAAAAAAAAAAAATATTGCATGTAGGTTAGAGTTTGAATGTACAAATAACACAGCTGAATATGAAGCATTAGTTCAGGGAATAAGGAAAGCAATTGAATTTAAGGTAAAAAATTTGAAGGTGTTTGGGGACTCTGAAATAATTGTAAATCAAATCCGAAATCAAATACATTGCATTTCTCCGCATTTAAAAGCTTATCAAAGTGAGGTATGGGATTTACTTAAAAATTTTGAGGCATTTAACATTGTATCAATTCCGAGACTTAAGAATGCCGCAACTGACTTGCTAGCCACCTCAGCTGCAAGGCTCGTGCCTTGTAATAATCGGTGCTCTGTTGAACTAATTTTCAGGCCTTCAGTTCTAGACATGATAATAAATCTATGAGTGTTCGATGATGATCAGTAGATTATAGAATGCTTGACAAATGACAAGACTTTCAAAGGGGCCATTATTGATGATGAAGAACATCAAGCCGAGTATAAATTTGATAACTTCATTCCTAAAGGAGTTAGGACTTTAGAACAAATGTTTGATTTAAACGAGAAGTTTAGAAGACCAACGAATGCGAAGACTCATAGCTTGTCTCTACAGTTCGAGTTGATCAATTTGGGGACTGAAACGGAGCCCAAGTACGTGAATTTGGGAAAATGTTGTTCCCCAGATGAAAGGAATAAGTTTATCAGTCTTTTCAAACGATATAAAGATGTTTTTGCTTGGATGTATGAATATCTGAAGACGTATGACACCAATATTATCCAGCATGTTATCCCCATCATATCTGGAATCAATCCGTATCAGCAGCTTTGAGGAAAATGCATCCAAATTTAGAACCTTTAATCCAGAGTGAAGTCAAGAAACTATTGGATGCTAGGATTATCTTCAAGGTTAGACACTCGGAATAGGTTTCAAACCTGGTTCCGATAAGAAAGAAATCTGAAGAAATCAGGCTATACATGGATTTCAGAAACTTAAATCGCACCTCGGATAAGGATAATTATCTTGTTCCACCCATGGAGTAGATATTGCAAATAGTTTCGGGTTCTGAACTATTCTCTTTATTAGATGGATTCTCAGGAAACAATCAAGTATTAGAAGCTGAAGAAGACAGACTTATAACAACGTTTAGATCCAGGTGGGGAACTTTTGCTTATAGAAGAATGCCCTTTTGGACTCATAAACATTGGGGAAACTTTCCAAAGGGCTATGGACATAGCTTTTTGTGGTCTAGTTGGCCATAGTACTATAGTATACCTTGATGACATCACGATATTTTCAAAGAAAAGAAAGGAACATGCATTCCATCTAAAGCAAATTTTTGAACGTTGCAGAAAATATGGTATCTCGCTGAACCCCAAGAAGTGCGTATTTGTTGTTACATAAGGTAAGTTGTTGGGTCACGTAGTTTCTAAGAAGGGGATCTCCATAGACCCAGAAAGGATCAAAGCCATCAAACGAATTCCCTTACCCCATAATAAAAAGGGCATGCAGTCATTTATGGGAATAATAAACTTTGTGCAGAGGTTTGTACTCGATTTCGCGCAAATTGTTAGGCCTTTGCAGCAAATGGTATTTAATCAAAGTGTACATTTCAAATGGACTGATGTAGAGAAGAACATGTTTAGCAAAATCAAAACAACTATTGCACACGCACCCTCCCTCAAAAGTCCAGATTTTGAGAAAGATTTTATTTTGTACACTTTTGCATCTAATGATTCACTAGCAGTTGTGCTTACTTAGAAGGAAGATGGGGGAGAAGAGTTCCCCATATCATTTATGAGCACCGGTCTGCAAGGGGCCAAATTGAATTACCCGGATGTGGATAAACAAGCATACGCAGTGTTCAAAGCAATGAAACAATTTAGGCCATACATACTAAAGAACCGAATGAAGGTAATCGTTCCATACCTAGCTGTGAGATCTCTTTTCATACAGAAGGAGTTAGGAGAAAGAAGAGGCAACTGGGTAAGAGCCCTACAGGAGTATGACCTTGAATTCAAACCAGCTTCTATAGTCAAAGGGAAAGGATTGTGCAGACTGATGGCTGAAAGTAAAGATAATTAAGAGCAGGACTGGGAAGACGAAGCTGAGTTACATATGATGGATATATGTCCCCGTTTTACAACTCCGGATTCCTGGTATCGAGACATTATCCATTACCTTCAGATGGGATTATTACCGGAACACTAGAATTCTAAGCAAAGAAGAGAATTACATCTTAAATCAGCCTCCTATCAAATTGTTGAAGGAATATTATTCAGAAAGAATTATGATGAAGTTCTCCTTAGATGCTTAGAGAAAGAAGATGCGAAAAGAGTAATGATAGATTTACATGATGGGCCTGCTGGAGGACATTTCTCTGGGGATACTATAGCTCAAAAAATTCTCAGAGTCAGATACTATTGGCCCACACTGTTCAAAGATGCACACGCTCATGTCAGAAAGTGCAACGTCTACCAAAGGTGTGGTGGAAGACAGGTTAAAGCGGTAGGACCTTTAAATCCTGTTATGATAACAGAACCTTTTGAGCAATGGGGGATAGACATCATTGGAGAGATAAAGCCAAATTCCTCTTTGCAACACAAATATATTCTGACAGCAACTGACTACTTCATTCGTTGGGTTGAATCCATTCCATTGCGTAAAGTAAATGAAGATGCGGTTATGGATTTCCTACAAGATCATATTATGACCAGGTTTGGAGTTCCAATTTCTTTAGTTTTTTATAATGCTACTTACTTTTCCTTGATTAAATTAACTGCATTTGCTCATGAAAAGGGAATTAAATTACACTACTCTGCAAATTACTATCCTCAAGGAAATGGGTTGGCTGAATCTACAAACAAGAATCTGATTAGGATTTTAAAAAAGACGGTGATAGAAAATCAGAGGAGTTGGCACTCAGCATTACCAAATGCTTTGTGGGCTGATAGGGTCACCCCCAAGACTGCTTTAGGTGTGTCCCTGTATACCCTTGTTTATGGAAAAGAGTCCATTCTACCCCCCAGCATCATGCTACCCTCTTCCATAATCGCCCAGGAATCCAGAGGCTCAAATAATGAAGTTTTGCAACTGAGGATACACAATCTTTTGAAGGCAGAAGAGTCTAGAGCCAAGGCCAAAGAACTTTTTAAACAACAACAGGAAGTAGTAAAGAGATGGTTTGATAAACACAAAGCTGGGACAAAATAATTTGAGGTGGGAGACTTGGTTCTCAAGTGGGATCATCCTCATGATGAGAAAGGAAAACACACGAAATTCCAATAGCTATGGGTAGGCCCTTTCCAGATTGTGGCAAAGCTTGGCCCCTCAACCTATAAATTGTAGGATCTTTAGGGGTGGGAAGAGAACTTACCAGTAAATGGTTTAGTTCTCAAACCTTGTTTTTCCTGAGTTTTGTTTTGTTCTTTTATCTTGTACATAAATAATTTGATTTGGCTGTTTATTTTGATTTGTTGTAGTCTAGATCTGGATTGTTTTCAATAAGCAAGAGGAAAACTTTTGGTTGCATGGAGGGTATCAGAATTCTGGAGTAATTAAAGTCCTTTAGTATAAGACTGTATACTATTGTTTTATCTTAAATAATTTCTTCTAGTTTAGTAGTTTTCCCGAATGGCTATGAACACATTGAAGTCCTATTTAATCCTTGTAAAATAAACCAGGATCAAAGGTCTGGAATACTATTTTGAGGCTCCATCCATCTCACATTTAAAATGTCTTAGGGAGTGACAACGAAGGACCCACAAAGAGGAAGCAAGGTAAACAGTATATTATATATAAATGATCCCATGTCAAGAATTGAAAGCCAAAAGGAAGATAAGAGTTAAAAACTCCTATAAAAGCATTATGTATCGAAACAAAGTACTAAACCATATAAGTACCAAATTGCCAAAGTTCTTCTCCATCCGTGAGCTGAAAGTTAAATACATCTCTCACACAAAAGGACACTATGGATAGAAGAGCCTGAATAAAAAAATTTCAGAAAGAAAGGCATGCAGGAGGACTCATATGCAAAGAACAAAAGCTCAAAAGCACAAAAGTGAAAAATGACATGGGAATGAGGAACACATGAATATTTCTGTTTACCATATGTTACAATCCTGTGGTGTCCAAGCAGGGAGCTACCCGAAGAAAGAGGTAATAATTGAAACTCATCTTCCTGGCCTCAAAAGAGTTATCTCGACTTGGAAATCTTGTTTTCCTTTCCCTTAAATTGGATTATCATCAATGATTAAAAGTACATACATTTTCCATTTGGGAAATCTAGACATCTAGAAGAATTCAACATGTTGGTTCTATTGTTAAAACAGTCTGACACTTAAGAAATAAATTGTCCAGAGATCTAGGTTCACCAGATAGTCGCCAATTTTTGCAGCTGCAACTATTTTCCCAAATTTTCAAAATTTTGGACCCTCCTGTTATTTTATATTGCCTAATCTTGTTTGGATTCATGAATTCCATTTGTTTTCTCACTGCTGCAAGTTGGATTGTTTTGAGGACAATTGTTTTCGTGCTTTTCGGAAAATTGCTTATGTCAGAAACTGTTTGATTTTGCCTATTTGATTGGTGATCTCTTTCTTTGATATCGGAAGTCTTTTTCAATGTTTTCGCCGCTGTTCTGGAGGTGAAACAAGCTTTTTGCCGCTACCCAGTCGAAGATCTGTTGGAACTTGACGTTTAAGTTTTAATTTTTTGGAGGCCATTTAAACAACGCTTCGAAGCCATCTTTCCTTATGAAGCCTTCATTGCGGAAGCTGAACGATGAGTGTTCTGCCGGACGGTTTGGACTTCTCCGATGTCGTGTTGTTATTGTTTTGACTTTTTTTGCATTGTCAGAAGGTTTTATAACTTTGATCGGGGGTGGCAGTTTGATTGCCTTTCGCCATTGTGGCTCTCGAGTAAACTAAGTATCCGTTTTTGTAGCCACTCCACCCACTGATGTTTTGTTTGGCTTCGCCGATATGTTTCTATTCGCCGCAGAGTCCGTAGCTGTTTCGTCTTCCACCATTATGGCTTCGTACTATGCTAACCTCCCGACGCTATGTTTCCCTGGTCGCCGACGAGGAGCCTCCGACCGATGCTTTAGTGTTTAGTCTTCCGGACGTCGATAAGCTTAGTGATCCTATGGAACTCATTGTCTGTTTGAAGCCCTCCATTGCGGACGTTCCTTAAACTATCCTCCCGATGTTTTAATGATTCAAGATACCGATAAGGTTTTTCCCTCCATTTTGTGAGTTTTTAACTTTCTTTGGGCGGCAGTGGTTTCTGTTTCGGGTTAAGGGTTGTGCAGCAAAAGCACAGTACAGGGCCTCATTTTGTTGATCAGTTTTATTGTTAGTATGGTTGAAAAGATGCAGTCCTAATTAATTGTTGAATTTTTGCAGACGGACTCAGAAGATTCCTTAGATTACTGCTGCAAGGAGACATAACTAAAGGATAAAGCTGAGGAGAGTTGACCGAAGAGTGACAAACAAAGTTTTCTTAAATCAAATAAAGAGACAAGGCAGAACCAGTGACGATAGAATCCTAGGCTCGGGAAAGTGCCCCGTCAGTCACTAAGTTGGCCCGGTTCTATGAAGTACTCATTAATATTAATTCGAAATGTAACACATTATGCAAATCATGAGCACTGATAAGAAAACAAAATTGGGAAACTAAACGGTTGGAGGAAGCCAAAGAGTCATCAATGGGAAGCCCGGCAGTTTGATTGTTCTTGTATAAATATAGGATACTTAGAGAAGAAAAGGGGACTTTTTCCCAGTTAGATTAGTGAAGACTTATTGTAAGAAGAACTATTTCCTTTTGCAATAGAGAATTACAGTTTGCCTATTGGAAAAAGCTTGGTGGGATGTTCAAATGTTATGCTATGGATTTGCTGAAGAGGAACTATTTCGTTTTCAGCTTTATGTTCATTAACCGTCAGATCGTTCTAACTCTTAGGACCTATGTTCTTGTCTGAATGATTTCAGGTTCATTTTATGAAAATTACCACCATAAGTAATGAATGTTGTTCATAAGCAATTGGCTATCTGGTTGTCTAAATATCTTTAATTGTTCATGTGTTTTGGAAGAAATATTAGCTATCTGAAATTTCCCTTTATAATGCATGCACAAGATACATTACTCATTAATAAGTGACAATATTGCTCCCTAGGGATAGGTAGGTAGTTAGATTTAATTTCTTGCTGTGTGTGTGATTTAGATGCAGGAGAGTTTAAGACGAGAGGTAATAACCTGCGCATCACATTGTGAATACTCCTTGCATTCTCTATCAATCTGCATGTTAAATAGGCACTTGCATATCATACTTAAAGTCAAAAATACAAAAATATATACAGTGGACCGGGCCACAACCTGTAAAACCTCTTATTTTTATTACTTGACCTACAGTAGCCGGACCGCGAACCAAACAGATTCCCTACACCAAACAGTCACGGGCTAGTTGGGAACGTTGACTGGGGAGAATCCCTTGCTGTTGTTTCCTGCGATTTTACAGGCCTCAACATATTGTTTATATTTACTTGCAAAACCATTTGCATATCTCTTTCAACCCCAGTACATTGATGGCCTCTTAAACCCTAGCCATAGGAAACTTTCCTCTACAACAGACACACAACTCTTTAGCTATATAAGTAGAATAACTACAGGTATGACACCTAATGCCACCCATCAGAGAGGATGGTACATATAGTGGAACAAAGATATGGAAATGAAAAACCAAGAGGTTAAAGTGTAAGGACTTAGCCATTTTCTTGTAATTTTCAACTGTTCAACCACAATAAAACTTGCATCTAACCTTGCTTGATTTAGTGTCTTAACCGTATAAAACCACAACAACATTCATTCTGTTTGGTGTTGCATGAAGTAATCCGAATCAGGCAGAAAGGGTAAAGCCACTTAAAAAAAAAAGGTGCCCCATAGAATCAAGAAAGTTATCAAAAGAAGGTGTATTTTAAAAATGCCTTAGGATTTGTTCCACTTTGAGTTAGGGAATCCACTGTAGGAAATCCTATGTATCCAATTTTAACAGCTAACCCTCTGTAGTAAACTCAAACTTAATGAAACTCGCAATTGCAAAGTTCATAAATATCTACCTCCTGAATCCTAGTGGGATTATTGACAACTTTTAGTCCTTGGAAACCAAGAAATAACCCAACCAAACCTTTTTTATCCTTGTACTCTCTCTTTAGTGAACTTAAAATTTTGTACCAATAGCTACCAGAGATCCCATAAAAAACTAACTATCCTCTTTCCACTAACTATCATATCACTCTGTCTGTCCCCCTTTCTCTTTCCACACAAGACAACAAATAATGACGTTGTGTCCTCACATGGCCAAGCAGTGGTCAAGAAAAATTCATAAAGGAGAATGTGGGTCGGGCAAACACAGTAGGAGAATGTGGGTTGAGACTCATTATATCTGCCAAGACCGAAACAAGGATCAAAACTGTAGAAATCCCAGTAGATATCATTTTCAGATACGTTGCACATAATGGCCTCTGTTACACCTTTTTCTTAATAGATTTACCATTACTTGATATAATGGGATTATTATTAAACCATTGAAATAATCTCATGATGAATGGTTTGAAGGCGCTATTGATATTATTATCTCTCATTAGAGGTCTGTATTCATATGATAAGTTTCATTTTAATATTAAGAAATAATTTTTGAAATAATAAACATATGGTGAAACTTAATATTCAGAAGGTAAATGAACCCAAAAACAATACCAGTCTCATGGGTTTTATGGTGATTTTCCAGAAGCTCTCCTTCGACCTCACAGAGAAAGGCTTCCTGATCTCTGTGTACAACCGCACAGTAAATAAAGTGAGCGAAACAATGTTTATTGTTTTCAGATTCAACGTTTTTCAAGATTTCCCCTCATTGCATATTATTGTTTTTCAGAGCCAAACAAATTAACTCTTTGTAAAGATTATAGCTCCTATGGAAGATAGGCCTTTGTCATGCTTCTGCTATGAATGTCTAGGAAATTGAAAGCTTCATATTTCTCATCCGAATATGGAGGAATCATTTTGGTATTTTGGATTAAATGAATCATGTTTTCAATGCCGGGCATCCAATAACCCCTTTCTATCAGGCTTTGCTAAAACTAGCAAAGTCGGTATGGCTTGTGCACAGATTGACATTTTGCTTTGACCCCAAGACCACTATTTTCAGTCAAGAAAGGCATTGGATTCTCTAATGTGTATATGGAAAGTCTTATAAAGACTGTGGAATTGGCTGATGATATTGTGGGTATCATGCCTAAATTGGGTTTCACAGTAGTGTCAGGTTTCCAAGTGTGAAAGACCATCATTCAGTGGCAATTTTAACTTACAGGTATGAAGTCAATAGAGTAGACTATTGTCTGAGATTAGCCAAGTTATTAGTATTAGCGTTTGGGTATAGCAGGGATCTTATTCTTATCAATGTGACATATAGAAAAATGATCAAGTAGGGTTGGTGGTTCATTATCTTTTTTGTTATGCTCTGTTTCAGACACTGTGCACAATTTTTGCCAAATATTTACATTTCAAGTTCAATTATCATTCAATTATCTTGCAATTTATTTTTTCTCAGCTGGGAGATTTAGTGAGATATTGTAAGCATAAGAAGTGTTGTTAGTAGGAACTATTTATTTCCCTTTATTCAATTTTGAAGGTTCTAAATTGATGTATAAGTTAAATATTGAACTTGCATTTATTTCTCTTTATTCAATTT
Organism: Pseudotsuga menziesii; assembly: GCA_001517045.1. Lineage (NCBI taxonomy): Eukaryota > Viridiplantae > Streptophyta > Pinopsida > Pinales > Pinaceae > Pseudotsuga > Pseudotsuga menziesii. Next base: position 51,190 of record LPNX010370596.1, on the reverse strand, counting down.
TGAAGTTGGTAAATTGATGTCTAAGTTGAATACTGAACTTGCATTCAAATAATGCATTCAAATAGTAACTTATTTTTGCATTTAAATAACAACTTATTATGTTAAGCTTCAGGATCTCATTGTTAAAACGGTTCAAATGATAATAAACAAAAGCTAATAGGTCAAAATTGGTATTGTTTCAATTTAGATTAGTTCCTCATTATATTTATTTTATGTTAAAATTACAGTTTTAAGATTATAGGAGGAAGGTTTTGAATTAAATTTTTTAGATTAAATAAAAATAGTAAATTGTTTTTATATTTTTTAATTTGTAATTTTTGGGATTATAGAAAGATGATTTGAATTAAATTTTTAGAATTATATATAGATAGTTTTGTTTTCATATTTTTTTAATGTAAAATTATTACTTTTCAAATTCTTAGTGAATTCTTAATGAAGAAGTTATATATTCCTTATTGTATAATGTTTGATTTTTGAATTTTGAATTGGTCTTTAAAATTGAAATATCATGATTCCTATTTGTAATTTATAAATGTTGAAATTTTGAAGTTTCATGTGAAGTTTATTTCTTATTGAGAGTTCATGCATTATTGTTGGGATATGTCTAGTTGTTGGGATTTAAGATGAATTTTATATTGCATGGTTTTTTTACAATAACAGTTATGATTCATATTAGAAAATGTTGTGGCCGAAGATCTTGGACAACCTATTGTTTATGAGATCTCTCATGATTATTATTAGCCATGCTTATTCGCTTATGATGATAATTTAAGGATGCACGAGGAGTTTTTTATAGCAGATTTGGAGCATCCTTGTACTTCCACTTCTAGGCCACTTTTGGAGAAGCCTTTGGATGGTCACTTTCAGCCATTTTTGTCACCTTCTTGTGCAGATTTCTCTCATAATCTGGGACAGTTTGGCTTTGATGTTATAACATAAATTTTTCAGCCAAGCAACCTTGCAGATTTGGATGCATGTGATGGTGAAGGATCGGCCTTTAAAGGCTATCTTTAGGGTTGGAAATGAGTCATTTCAGCATGATTTTATTGCATATTTTTTCCAGCCATGCTTTCACTCTTTATTTAACAGATTGTTTTAGGAATATATGGCTGGAAATTGAATTTTGACTGCTGGAAATGGCTGAAGAGAGTAGGGTTTGTATCACATATTTTTCAAGAACTTTCTTGCTTTTCAAAATATGGAAATTACAATTGATTTTGCACATGGAAACTTATTTTTACATTCTGGAAATGATATATGGCAGAAATATGTTCTAATTAGAGATATTTTCACTCATTTCAAGCCATGTGAATTTTTTCAAAATTTCATTTCCATGATCAAAAATTGTTTATACCTAGATGAAGACATTATGATGTGGGAAGAGCCTCAAGCCCTTCCTCTTGAGGGTACCTTTGATTATATTGCAGATTATTGTTGTCGTCCCTATGATGGAGATGATGTACACACAAGCCTAATCCAATCATGGATAGAGGAAACTTGTAGGAGGACTTTCCATTCATGGAAAGGGTTTTATGATTTTCACATTGCACATGTTATCTCATGTCTCTTCACTCATGTTCCTATAGAGATTTCAGCGTGTCTACATATGATGCTTGATATTTTCTTGTTTTCGTCCATGACCAAGCACAAGGGAAGAAGTCTTGACATTGATGAAATCTTAAGATGGTTGCATTGGTTGTATGATTTCACTTGACATGCTCATTTCTCATGCTTAGAGTTGATAGGTTAGGAAGAATAAGTTAGTTGATAGGTTGTATGATTTCACTTGACATGCTCATTTCTCATGCTTAGAGTTGATAGGTTAGGAAGATTAAGTTAGTTGATAGGTTGTATGATTTCACTTGATATGCTCATTTCTCATGGTCATTTTTTTATTGATGCTTTTTTTAGCTTATAAAGCCAAACGTTATGCAACAAACTATTGGATGTAATGTGGTGTTTATGGATGTTGATGTTATCTATCTTGTCACATGGTTTTTTGTTTTGAATCTTTGATGTTTTCGGATGGTCATTGTTATCATGTACATGTTGACTTGGGGATACGTGGGGATTTTGGAATCCATAAGATCTTTGTTATGTACATCGTGGGCATGCATTGTTTGTTGGAAAAATGTCGTAGGGGAATCTAAGAGCTATATTCCTCATTGTTGGACCGTGTGGGCATAGAATGGATAGCCTATGACTTCTTAGGCAGCATATTTATAGATCTAGGAACATAATATTGATTGTTGGGAAGAGTGGATACAGTCAACCCCTTAGCGTGGTTATTCCTCTTCATTGTAGGTCATATCCTCTAGATTTGTCATCATTCTAGCACCCAAAGATTGAGCTATCAGGAGCTGAGTTATTTGTTCTTTGAGCTGGGTCCTTGGATTTATTTTGAGAGGA